>CM027388.1:135431354-135481856 GCA_015711505.1 Sylvilagus bachmani
AGATCTAGAACAGTGCCTGGCACATAGTAGGAGCTCAGTAAATCCTTGTTGAATGTCTCCTCTCTCTTTCCACTCTGGGAAACCTGCATTCTGCCATCAGTTTCCTTCTGGGCCCACCCCTTTCCATCTGTCCAGTTAATGTTTTCCTTCTGTTTCCAAAATAATTTTCCAAGAAGCTGCGTCTCATCCATCTCCCACTTAGAACAAACCGTGTGCTGGGAGCCCAGATAAGCCCAGGAGGCAGATGAGAAAGGAGAGAGGTCGGCGCCACTACAAGGGAGGGAATCTTCTCTTCCAGGCCTCTCGCGGTCCTTCCAGCTGTGGGCAGGCTACCATGGAGGGAGGGGTAGCACAGTATGAGCTGCGCTCCCGTCTCCCTCCAGGCTCTGTCCTGAGCTCTCCTCCTTTTTCTTTCTCACATGTTCCATTTCTGCCCCTCCCCTGATCACAAAAAGGGGACTCAGAAGGAGAAAGGCCTCACATCGTCCCATCCATCCCTGACAGGCACAGAAAGTGGGCTCTGTCCCCCAAAGGGCTGAGTCAGTCCCCAGAGCGACGGGGATGGGAGGCACTCTCATCAGCTGCCTCTGGAAACCTGTGGACAATCAGCTACACCCATTGTCGCCCTAACTTCCCCCAACCACCCTCTCTCCTGTAAAAGTCTCCCGGCCGGGGCCAGCATTGTGGCTTTGCAGGTTAAGCCATGTGCAACGCCAGCATCCCATGTCGGAGTGCTGGTTCGAGGCCCAGCTGCCCCACTTCCAATCCTACTCGCTGCTAACACACCCACGAAAGCAATGGAGGATGGTATAAGTACCTGGGGCCCTGCCACCCATGTGGGAGGCCCAGATGGAGTTCCTAGCTCTTGTCCTTGGCCTGGGCCAGCCCCAGCTGCTGTGGCCATTCGGGGAGTGAATCAGTGGATGGAAGATGGCTCTCTGTCTTTCCTGCCTTGTCACTTTAACTCTCAAACAGATAAAAATAAATCTTAAAAAATAAAAATAAACAAATGAATAAAAATGAAAGTCCTCCTGCCCCTTGCTAGCTGGGAAGATCAGACCAGGACCACGGAGCCCGCCTTCCCCGGGGCAGCCACTCAAACAAACTGCTCCCCTGCATCAGGCCTCCCCTCCCATCCAGCTGTGGCATGTGCTCATCTGAGCTCTCGATAAAGCCTGGTGGGTGAATATGCTTAGAAACTGGCCAAACACTGACCAAGAGATGATGAAGCCAGGCGAAGGGATCACGCGCTGATGTTACAATGAGAATTAAATATGGAGTTCTGTTTTTGCCAAGCTGAGCTGAGTTTTTCAGGCACTATGATGAAGAAGAAAAGAAAACCTATAGAAGCCCAGCAGTGTTGAAGGCATCGAACACTGTTAGACCATCTTAACTACATGCCAGGTGAAACACTTTGCAATCTCCTCCTCAGGTTTCAGATACGTACCCAGGAAGTCAACGTATCTGCTCCCATGAAAGGCTTGGAATGGACATTTTCATCTTCTTCAATGAATCGAATGGTTTTTTCCTTCTCTGTGGACGTTGAAGGTTTCTGAAGCACACGAATAACAAAACAGTGAGTGCGCTGGGGCAGGAGGCGGGCCCCCGTGGAACCCACGCCACGCCGGAAGCTGTGGGTTCGGCTCTGCTTTCCTCACTCGACAGGCACTGCTGAAAACTCACAGCCGGCAAATGCTGCAGGAACCCACAGGGAGGAGAGCCTGGGGACCACAGGAGGTAACCACGATGGAAACAGAAAGGACTCCCTGCAGACTCCCGGGGCAGACAGCTAGCACAAGGAGCACGTGCCGCATGGCCTGGGACAGCTGGGAAGAGGTGTGCTCCGAGGGCTCCGAGGGCCAGGAGAGGGCCTGCCTTCTGCCTGCAAACTCCGGGAGACAGCCACAGGGAAAATAACATTTGAAGGCTCACCGGGTGCTTATAAAATAAGGAGGAAAGGACCTGAACCAGGGACACAGATCATCATTCTCCTCCTCCTCCTCCTCCTCATTTCCATTCATTCTTTACCAGAAATAAAACAGAAAATGCTGCTCAAATGAGGCTTGGTTTTTTTTTTTTTCTTAATGTTTGTTTATTTGAAAAGCAGAGTGCCAGGGAGAGGAAGGAAGAGACGAAGAGAAAGAAATATCTTCTATATGTTAGCTCATTCCCCAGATGCATGCAACAGCCAGGGCTGGGCCAGGCGGAAGCCAGGAGCCTGGAATCTATCCATTCAGGTCTCCCACGTGGGTAGCAGGGGCCCCAGTACTTGGGCCCTCCTCTGCTGCCTTCCCGGCTGCATGAGTACGGAGCTGGATCGGAAGTAACAGCCAGGACACTGGGTTTAGAGTGGAAAAGGGACACCCCATCCCTTCCCCTGAAAAGAGTGTCAAAGATGGGTGCGTCTGCAGGTGTAGCAAAGCCCACGTGAGAGAAGGACGGACGCTGAGTTCACACCGGAGGACACACGTCTCCTCCCCGCAGGGTATTATGAGTGTGTGTGTGTGTGTGTGTGTGTGCGCGCGCGCAGACTTTTAAATTATGCGGGGAAAACTACCACTCAGTGATGCTACCTCTGTTGCTTTCTCCTCTTCTTTTTCCTCCTCCAGTTTCACATCTTCCTTCTTTTCTTCTTTTGCCCCGTTGGTTATTTCCGACTCGACTGATTCTTGTGCAACTTCCTGTGAGGTGAAACCATATGATAATGCATCTTAGTACAGGTAAGTATTCGCAGTTATTTGTTCAGGCATCTGTAATGAGCACCAACCCTGCAGCCGAGTGCTATGCTAGTGCTAAGGACACAAAGACTGATAAGAACTGGCCCTTCCCTGGCCAGTGTTGTGGCGCACTGAGCTAAGCTGCCACCCGTGATGCTGGCATTCTATACAGGAGTATAATTTTTAAAAAGATTTATTTATTTATTTGAAAGGCAGGGTTACAGGAAGGGGGGGGGGAGAGAGAGAAAAAGAGAGAAAGAGAGAGAGAGAGAGAGAGAGAGAGATCTTCCATCTGCTGGTTCACTCCCAGGCACATGAGCAGGAAGCTGGATCGGAAGTCGGGCAGCTGGGACGTGGGTATTGCAGGCCGCAGCTTTAACCTGCTGGGCGGCAGCGCTGGCCCCCTGACTGCAGTGTTTCCAATCCAGCAGCGGAGAATGACTCATGTACTTATGCCCCTGCCATCCATGTAGAAAACCTGAATGGAGCTCTGGGCTCCTGACTTGGGCCTGGACCAGCCCCAGTTGTGTCCATTTGAGGAGTGAACCAGCAATTGGGCCATCTCTCTTTTGCTCCACCTCTATCACCCTGCCTTTCAAATAAATAAACCTAAAAACAAACAAAGAACTCAATCTCTGTCCTTAAGAAGCTGCTTACAAGTCCATGGAGAAGATGGTACGGCTGCACGAAGTCCCGTCATAGGAAGAGCTTGCTCAGCCCAGGCAGTGGGCGGGCGAGAGACAGGGCCTGCCAGGACAGCTCCATGGAGGAAACAGTGTCTGAGTTTCCTCTTAGGGGGTGAGGAAGGGACAAGGAGGCACAGAGGTGGTCTGAGCAGAGGATGCTGCGTGTGGGTGGCTCCTTCTGAGGACGACAGGACAGACACTTAGAGCAACTGCAGAGCAAGGGCCAGGCTGAGACCGGAGTTCGGGACTGAATCCCGAGGCACTGATGCACTGGCTTTGCTCTTCTGCAAGTCACTCCAGCGCTGGAGAGCAGGCTCGATGAACACGCAGGAAGGCGGAGGGGAGCCAAGGAGGGGTGGAGGAGAAGAGAGGGAGAGAAGGAAGAGGCACAGGGAGGGGTGAGCCAGGCCATGGCTGCAGGAACCACGGGAACCAAGAGGACGGAAATTCTAGAACCACCATGGGAGAGGTGACGCCCAGCGGCTACTGGACGGATGCGGGAGAGTACAGGGCAGCGTTCACGACGTGGCTCTCAGTTAAGGCCAGTGCAGAGAACGATGCTGCCCGCAAAGCTGATAAAGGAAGTTGGGTATGCAGAGAGAGAGAGAGAGAAGGAGGGAGGGAGGGAGGGAGAGTGCAGGTGAGGCGAAACGGAGACAGCAAGCAGAAATACGCAGTGAGGCAGCTGGATGTGAGCCTAGAGCTTAGATGCAGGGATGTGGACTAAAGACAGGGATTTCACCATGAGGAGCACGTTGTTAGAGAAAGGAGATCTGTTACACTGCACAGGCAAAGCTGGGAAGTGGGGACAGTGTGCATCCTCAGGACAGCCCCCTCCCCACCTACAGGGCAGGGAAGTAAAGAAGCCCGCAGAGGGGGTTGAGAGAGACCAGAGCAGCCTGACATGGCCGCCAGGAGGGCAGGAGACACGAGTGCGGCAGTGGTGGCCCCCACGCCTCGGAGAGGTCACCTGTCTCAGCCATGTTCATGAAAGCAAAAGCAGAGGTCAGTCCCACACGCACCGGGGAAAACGCCAGATTACAGCACAAGCTCGACAACAAATACTTTATAGAACATTTTAATTATGCTGCAGAAATGCATACATGGCTTAGAAGAGTATGGATAACATATTAGAATATTTTTCTAAAATAAAAATACTTTTCCTTTAGGGCCAATGCCGTGGCACAGCAGGTAAAGCCGCCACCTGCAGTGCCAGCATCACATACAGGCACGGGTTCTAGTCCCTGCTGCCCCACTTCCAATCCAGTTCTCTGCCTATAGCCCGGGAAAGCAGCGGAAGATGGCCCAAGTGCTTGGGCCCCTGCATGCATGTGGGAGACCCAGAAGAGGCTCCCGGCTCCTGGCTTTGGCCTGGCCTAGCGCTGGGCATTGCAGCCATTTGGGGACTGAACCAGCAGATGGAAGATCTTTCTTTTTCTCTGTGTCTCTTCTTCTGTGTGTAACTCTGCCTTTCAAATAAATAAATAAATCTTAAAAATAAAAATATTTTTCTGGGGCCGGCGCTGTGGTGTAGCAGGTAAAGCCACCACCTGCAGTGCTAGCATCCCATATGGGCACCAGTTTGAGTCCTGGCTTTCCACTTCTGATCCAGCTCTCTGCTATGGCCTAGGAAAGCAGTGGAAGATGGCTCAAGTGCTTGGGCCCCTGCACCCATGTGGGAGACCAGGAAGAAGCTCTTGGCTCCTGGCTTCAGATCGGCATAGCTCCAGCTGTCGGGCTATCTGGGGAGTGAACCAGTGGATGGACAACCTCTCTCTCTCTGCCTCTGCATCTCTGTAACTCTGTCTTTCAAATAAATAAATAACTCTTTAAAAAAAAATTTCCCCCAGAACACACTACTGCTGCAAAATGTTTAAACAATGCAGAGAAATTAATAACTTTAATTCTCGAATTCAACAACTTCTATCAGTTTGCTGAGTATTCTTCTAGACAGACTTATGTATATATAATACTTTAATGTAAATGAGATAATATTACATTCTGTACTCCTCTTTTCTCAATAATATACCACAGATTATATTTATTTCACTACATAAACATCTACTATATCTGCATAAAATTTATTATGTGAATATATCATTTTTATTTAATCAATGTTCTATTGATAAATATTTAAATTTTTCTAGATCTTTGCTATTATAAATAATAATTAACATTCTTATACAGATATATATATAAAACTATCAAATAGACTACAAAATTATATTTAACCTATTTAAAGAGACTGAAAATATGAGTAAAGAAAAAGGTTACAAAATTGATCAGATAAAAAAAGGATCCAACAGATCTTTAGTAACTGAATTTAAAAGCTCAACAGAAAGGTTTAACAGCAAATTAAACTCAACTCAAGAACTAATTGTCGAATTCAAAGATAAGCCAAAGGAAATTTTCCAGGATGTAAAGCAGACAAGCAGAAAAGAGAACATACGAAAGATGGGGGCCGGCACTGTGCACAGTGGGTTTAGCTACAGCCTGCAACACTGCCATCCCACAGCTGAGTGCTGGTTCAGTCCAGTTGCTCCACTTCCCATCCAGCTCTCTGCTATTGCACCTGAGAAAGCAGCAGATGGCCCAAGTGCTTGGGCCCCTGCACCCAAGTAGGAGACCTGGTTGAGTTCTTGGCTCCTGGCTTCCGCCTGGCTCAGCCCCAGCTGTTGTGGCCATTTTGGGGAGTGCACCAGTGGATGAAGACCGCTTTCTCTGTCTCTCCCTCCCTCCCTGTCACTTTGCCTTTCCAATAAAGTGAATCCTTTCTAAAAAATTATCAAAGATGTCTAAGAGACATAGAGGATAGATTCTAACACACTTCCATATGGCGTTCCAGCAGTAAAGAAGAGTTCATACAGCAGAGGCAGTATCTGAAGAGATGATGCTATGGTCTGAATGCGTCTCCAAAGTTCATGTGTTGGAAACTTGATCCCCAGCAAAACAAACTGGGCGTGAGGACTCTTCCTTCATGACTGGGTTAATGCTGTTACCACAGGCGTGGGTCAGTTATCTCAGGCGGGTTCCTGATGGATTTCCGGTCAGCTGCCTTCCCCCACCTCTCTCTCTCGATCTCTCTCGCTCTCTCTCCCTCTCCTATCTCTTTCTCTCTCTCTCCTATGTCTCTCTCTCTCCTACCTCTCTCTCTCTCTCTCTCTCTCTCTCTCTCTCTCTATCCCTATCCCTATCCCTATCCCTATCCCTATCCCTATCCCTATCCCTATCCCTATCTGTATCTCTATCTTCCCTCCTGCACAGCGAGCTCCTTGCCCTCCTGCATTCTGCCCTTCGGCCACGGGGTGATGCATGAGGGAGGCCTTCACCAAACGCTGGACCCTTAATGCTGGACTTCCCAGCCTCCAGAAAGAGAAGAAATTCATTTCTGTTCTTTGTTCATCACCCAGTCTCATGTGTTCTGTTACAGCAGCACAAAGCAGACCATGACAGATGACGACAGGATTTTCCAGATCTAAGGAGTGATACCAGGCCAAAGATTCAGGACACCAAGGGAAGCCCAAGAAAAATTTAAAAGAAAAAAAAAAATCCATATCCACATGCATCAGTGAAAGTGGAACATGCCAAAGACAAAAAAGAAAACCTTAAAAGTAGTCAGAGAGAGGAGACAGATTAATTTCAAAGGAACCAAACAATGGCATACAGAAAACAATGTCAATAATATCATTAATGTGCTGAGAGAAAATAACATCATAGAATTAGCTGTGTTCTCAACAACAATAATGACAAAAATCTAAGAATCAGAATGGAATAGACATTTTCAATCAAAAACTGAGTTTTGCCACCAGTCGAGCCTCATTAGAGAAAATTCTAAAGGTTAAAGTGACTGCAGGGGAAGGCCTGAGATTTCTGAAGGAACAATAAAGAAATTACATGATAAAGCAACTCCACTGCCAGATTCCTTTTCCTGTTTAAGAAGATTTAATTTATTTATTTAAAAGAGTTACACAGAGGGAGGGATTGAGGGAGACAGAGAGAGAGAGAGAGACAGAGAGAGTGATCTTTCATCACCTGTTTCACTCCATGTGGCCACAATGGCAAGGGCTGGGCCAGGCTGAAGCCAAGAGTCAGGAGCTTCCTCCAGGTCTCCCGTGTGGGTGCCGGGACCCAAGCACTTGGGCCATCTTTTGCTGCTTTCCCAGGCCATTAGCAAGGAGCTGGATGGGAAGTGGAGCAGCCGGGATATGAACTGGTGCCCGTATGGGATCCCGGCATCGCAGGCAGTACCTTTACCTGCGATGCCACAATGCTGGTCACTCTTTCTTTAAAGGATTATTTATTTTTATTTATTTTAAAGACACAGAGAGAGAAAAATAGAGAGAGAGAAGTGAAATTTTCCATCCTCTGGTTCACTCCCCAGATGCCCACACCACAGGAGCCTGGGCTGCTCCAGGCCATAGCCAGGGGCCCAGAACTCAATCTGGTCTCCCATAGGGGTGGCAGGGACCCAAGTACTTGAGCCATTATTGCTGCCTCCTGGAATGCACATTAGCAGGAACCTGGATGGGAAGCAGAGCAGCTGAAATTCAAGCCAGGCACTCGTGACACAGATGAGATGTCCCAAGCCACTCAGCCCAGCCCATTTTCCAGAGGAAAATCACCAAACGCATTCCTGCTACCAGGGTCAGATGTAAGAATGCCTGCCACCTCCACTACTGTTCAACCTTGAACTGGAAGAGTTAGTCAATATAATTAGAGGAGAAAAAGCCTTTAGAAGTATCAGGATTGAAAAGAAAGAGGTTAAACTGTCTTTATATGTAGATTATTTAATTCCATGTCCAGAGAACCCAAAAGAATGTACTGTAAAACAACTAAAAACAGTAAGACAATTTTGAAAAGTCATAGAATATCAAATTAATCAAAAACATATAGACAAACAGCTAAAAGAAATATTTCATTTAAAATATCAAAAATACAGTAGTCATAAAGCTTACAAATACACAAAACGATCAAACCATAAAACATTATTTAAAGGCACAAAAGCAGATTTCTTATAGCCTATGTTCTTGGGTAAAACAATTCAGCATTATAAATACATCCAAGTTAATACAGAAATTTAAATTATCTCAGTTTAAAAATCTTATTTTTTTCTACAGCTGTGTTTCACATTAAAATAAATAAGCAAGAACAGCAACAAAATATCTTAAAAAAAATCAGTGAAGAAATCTGGCCCTACCACGTATGGAAATATATCATAAAGTCAATATTAAGGAAATTATCCAGGAATAGATCAATGAAAAATAACTGAAAATCCAAGAACAGATTTAGGTAGAATATATTTGTTCCAACAAATGTCAGAAATAGTGTAATGTGCATAGCAAATCAGCTTTGCTCAAATTAGCCCAAAAGGTTGAGCTAGGGTAAAAGACTTTACTTGCATAATTTAGAAAGATGGTGTTTAAATCCCCCAACTACAGCAACTCTGCCTTCGTCTCAGACCCAAGAATAGTGAATCAAAGCAGTGTGGCTTTGATTCAGTGGGAACTTCTTCAGAATGTTCTAGATGTGAATGCTTTCAAAGAGACTCAAGTAAAAACAAAAGTCTGTGACCATGACATTCATGGATTCTGGATTCCCACTAAACAGGATCAACATACTAATTCACATGTAGTGTGCAGAAGGAGAAGATGCATGCCAAGGACAGGGTAATGGTATTTGAGAGGTAAAAGACTAAAAGACAATACACAGAAGAGCTCAGTGTTGTAGCAGTGAGTTCAGCTACCACTTGGGACATCTGCCTGGGACTGAGTCCTATCTTTGCTTCCAATCTAGCTTCCTGCTACTGTGCCCCCTGGGCAACAGCACATGATGGCTCAAATACTTGGGTTCCTGCCACATATATAGGAAAACCAGATGGGGTTCCTGGTTCCTGGTCTTGGCTTGGCTTAGCCATGGCTGTTGCAGGCATTTGTGGAGTGAACCAATGGATGGAAGATCTCTCGCACTCTCCCTCTCTTTTTCGTTCCTTCTCTTCCCCTATTCTCTCCCCAGCTACATCTGTCACTTTGCCTTTCAAATAAATAAATACATATTAAAAAAAAAAAAGGGATGAATGGAGGCCAGTGCTGTGACGTAGTAGGTAAAGCTGCCACCTGCAGTGGTAGCATCCCATTTGGGCATCCTGGCTGCTCCACTTCCGATCCAGCTCCCTGCTATGGCCTGGGAGGGCAGTAGAAGATGGCCCAAGTCCTTGGGCCCCTGCAGCCACATGGGAGACCCAGAAGAAGCTCCTGGCTCCTGGCTCCGGATCAGCGCAGCTCTGGCCATTGTGGCCAACTGGGGAGTGAACAAGTAGATGGAAGATCTCTCTCTCTCTCTCTATCACTTCCTCTCCTCGCTCTGTGTAACTCTGACTTTCAAATAAATAAATAAATCTTAAAAATAAAAATAAAAAAGCAGTGAATGGTGAACAGAGCCTAATGCTGCAGAGAAGCCAGGTTAAATATGGATTGGAGACACTTGGATCCAGCCTAAGGAGTCCCTGGTGACTTTACAGCAGTTTGAGTTTCTTTCTTTCTTTCTTTCTTTCCTTCCTTCCTTCCTTCCTTCCTTCCTTCCTTCCTTCCTTCCTTCCTTCCTTCCTTTCTTTCTTTCTTTCTTTTTTTTTTTTTACAGCAGAGTTAGACAGTGAGAGACAGAGACAGAGAAAAAGGTCTTCCTTTGCCTTTGGTTCACCCTCCAATGGCCGCCGCAGTCGAGAAGACAGGATCAAATGACTTATTTTTTAGGATGGGAAAAATGACCATGTATATAAATTGGTTTTAGGTTGATAAAAAACAGAACCGTTAACTACACAAAAGAGAGAGGGTATTGGAATATCGCTAAAACAAAAACCACACCGGGGATGGGAAGATTGGGCCTGGAGGAGAGGGAAGGGCAGAGTGCAGAAGCAGGGAAGTCTGGGGGTTTCTCAGGACGCGGCAGACGGCTCCCGCGGGAAGCCACGTTCTCCTTACCCAGCACAGCACACAACCACTGCTAAGAAAGTGAGAGAAGAGCTGCGAGTGCTCCTGATGAGAACCGGAAGTCTCCTCCGAGAGGGAATGACAGGGCTGCGCGGGGACAACCTAGGTACTGACCGGTGCCCATGGGCGCGTACCTCTTCCCCAAGCAGCTGCTGCACTTCTTCAAAAGTCAACAGGTTTATCTTTCTGCCTTTGAGATCGGAAAGGAGGTGAGAGCACGTATTGATCCACTCAAAACATTCTTTCTGAAAGGAGACAAAGATAATTATGCAGAGAACGGTCAGATTATATGCATTCATTTACTTAACCTATTGAGGAGCTGCTATGTACAGTTTCTCTAGATTTAACTTTGAATCATCTCAGTACAGAGATTTGTGCAGAAGCCACTTACTGTGCATGTAGACATAAATCCTACCATCTCGTAGTGATAGGATTTGGGAACTGGGTTCTAATGGGACAAATAGCCAAGTGCCATGAAACCAGACACAGAGATGAGGTGGGGCTAAAGCCAGGAGCTGGGAACTCCATGCGGATTCCCCACACGAGTGTCTATTTTAACCTTCATCGCTGCCTCCCAGGATCTGCAGGGGCAGGAAGCTGCAGTCAGGGTTCCATCAAACCCAGGCCCTCTGCTGTGGGACGTGGGAGCCTAACTGGCGTCTTAACCACTCACTACGCCAAACGCCCACTCCTGGACTTTTTAATGGCGGAACTGCCATAAAGTGTCAGAATCAACACATTTAAGAAATAAAATCTGGGCCTGGTGCTGTGGCGCAGTGGGTAAAGCAAACACCTGCAATGCCAGCATCCCATATGGACACTGGTTTGAGTTCCAGCTGCCCCACCTCCAATCCAGCTTCCTGCTAATGGCCTGGGAAAGTAGCAGATGATGGTCCAAGTCCTTGGGCCCCTGCCATACACATAGTAGACCTGGAGGAAGCTCCTGGCTCCTAGCTTTAGCCTGGCCCAGGGTAAAACAGTAACTGTATTTTTAAATTTTTATTTCTTCAGAATTAATTCACCATTCATGAGAAATAATTTAACTCTTCTCTAGTTCCATGTATATAGTATGAAATAAATCCTAGTCATTTTCCTATAAGCTTCTGAGACACTGGGAATATTATAAAACTTACAACAGGGAGAAACATCATTAGGAGTCTTTTGATGAAAGTTTTACAGTAATCTATAGAGTTAAGCACGTTTTTCCACAGAGTAATTTTCCTTTAAAACCTTCAGTGTCAACTTTAGTCAGACATCAAAAAAACAGTTTGGCTGCTGCTCAATACACATGGATCTCTTTGGCTGAATTCTTTTCATATTTAATTCTATTTATTTATTTGAAGGGCAGAGTTACAGGGAGAAATAGAGACAAAGAGAGAGAGGTCTTCTATCTGCTGGTTCACTCCCCAAATGGCTGCAACGACTGGAGCTGGGCCAGGCCAAAGCCAGGAGCCAGGAGCTTCTTCTGGGTCTCCAATGTGGGTGTAGGGGTCCAAGCACTTGGGCCATCTTTCACTGCTTTCTCAGGTACATTATCAAGGAGTTGGATTGGAAGTGGAGCAGCCAGGACTCAAACCAGCACTCATATGGGATGCCAGCACTGAAGGCTGGGGCTTTAACTCACTGGGCCACAGCACCAGCCCCTTTATATTTAATTCTAATCAAATCTGATCTGTTAATAGATGCTTCTGGTATAAAGGAAAGGGGAGGGGCACTGTGGCATAGCAGGTAAAACCGCCGCCTGCAGTGCCAGCATCCCATATGGGCACCGGTTCAAGTCCCAGCTGCTCCACTTCCATTCCTGCTCTCTGCTATGGCCTGGGAAAGCTGTGGAAGATGGCCCAAGTTCTTGGGCCCCTGCATGCATGTGGGAGACCCAGAAGAAGCTCCTGGCTTTCTCTCTCTCTCTCTCTCTGCTTCTGCCTCTCTGTAACTCTGCTTTTGAAATAAATAAATAAATCTTTTACAAAAATAAAGTAAAAGGACTAACGTTTGTGCCTGTGGTGAAGGAAGATTTCAGACGCTGAGAGATGGCCCTGAATGTTAAGCCTGTTCTTGAGGATCAAAAGCAGGAGAAATAGAAGGCTACAGGAGATAGTCTTTCATGGGAGACCAGCAGTGAGATGAGAGATGATAAGAGCTATTATGAACCCGGGGTGGGTGTTTGGCCTAGTGGTTAAGATGCCTGTGTCCTACACTGGAGTGCCTGGTTTGAGTCCTGACTCTGGACTTGTCAGTGCAGACTTTGTGGAGTAGCAGGTGACAACTCAAGTAGTTGGGTCCCTGCCACCCCCGTGGGAGATCAGGATGGAGTTCCTGGCTCCTGGCTTCAGACCAGCCTAATCTTGGCCATCACAGGCATTTGGAGAGTGAACCAGTGGATGGGAGCTCTCTGTATTTCTGCCTCTTGAATTAAATTTAAACACACACACACGCGCGCGCGCACACACACACACACACACACACACACCATCCACAGATCCTCTCAGAAGGGAGGAGAGCTGAAACTTCCTTGAAGTTACAGTGGGGAAACAATGAGAGGCAGGCTCCCAGTAGTGTTTAAAGTTATACTCCTTTTGGAGGAGCAAATCCTCGAGTTACTGGAAGAACCTTGGGCGATGTTAGAGAGGCAACTTTAGCCCAAGGCTGACAGCAGGTCTTCCTGGATGGGGAAGAATGGCATGGAAGGAGTTGATTGTAGCCGGAAGCCAGTTTGAAGGGCCCCAGCTAGAAGTTGCCAGGTCCACTCAGGTGGGTCTCTCTTTGCTCCTGAGAGTTATTTCCCTCCCCTATCTTCCCAGCACTGCCAGCACTGGCCAGGGTGTGCCTTTCCATCAGTTGTGCCCAGCTGAGAGATCCTTCAGAGATCCTTCTGGTAATCTGCTATTGGCTCAGATTATGACTACGCTCGAGCGCATGAGTGCTTCTGATTATACCTGGAATATTAGAAACGGTCGACCTGAAACACCATAAAGGACATCTACTACATTCCCGGGGGCTGAGCTTCTTGGTTTCATCACTCTCTGGATGGCAGTTGTTCTGGTGAACTCATACTGGGCGCTAGGACTCTCTGACAAAGTGGCCAAGCCTCAGGGAAAGACGTAAGGACAGGTGATGACCATTCCCAGGAGGAACAGCTAACACACACACTGCAATCAGCTTCCCCCAGAAACAGGCTCAGGGGCGGCATCCCTGGAACTGGGTCCCTCTGGAAAATGACTTCCTGCATCTACGTGGCGCTTGGCTGTGTGAGGCCAGACTGCATCAAGATACGCCAGGAGCAAGTGAGTGATCTACGGCCATGAGCCACTGCCCTGTGATCTCGGGAAACCAGATAATCCCCGTATCTCTTGAAGACGCGATTTGTCCAGGGTACTAGGTAGGAGGATGGAGTAAGACCCACTGGTAAGAACGATCAAACTGCAAAACATGCTTACCTAGGTAAGGCCTCCCCCTTCTAAAAACTGCCCAGCACCTCACAAAACCCCTTTACTGGAAAGGAGCCCCCCAAGATAAAACCGTTAGGTCAGGGGAAACATCAGTAAAGTCATCCAAATACTAACTAGCAGGTTTTCAGGATGCTCAAGTGTGGTGGAATGAGGTCATGCCAAGATGGCTGCTGAGAAGGTGAGAAGGTCATGCCAAGATGGCCACTGACAACAGAAACTGCCAGGCAACAGGCCGTGATTGGATGGCTTTGGAAACCACATGACAACAGAGCCTGACTGACAACAGGTCGTGATTGGATGGCTTCGGAAACCACATGACAACAGAGCCTGGCTGACAACAGGCTGTGATTGGATGGCTTCAGAAACTGCCTGGCAACAGAGCCTGACTGGCAACAGGCTATGATTGGATGGCTTTGGAAACTGCCTGGCAACAGGGTGTGATTGGTTAGGGCATAGACCGCCCCTTGACTGGATTGGCTGCCTTGGCTATATAAGCAGCTGTAGCAACTGAAATAAATGAGTCTGCGGGCTGCTCGCCTCAAGCCTGCTTTCACCCAACTCCTGGGGTCTGTGTGGTGACTCCACACCTCTTGCCCCCACCACACTCCTCCTCTCAGGAAGAAATCAACCTCAACACTCAAGTACTGGAATGCGCTACCCCATGGCACCCGGTATCCCCGTGTTACACAAGGCTTCTTTGGAGGGCCATCTTCCACCCTTCCCCTCACGGGGTAGGGATGAGGCCAGACTCTGACATCACACAGATTCATGTACCACAGAGGCTGTCTAGGATCGGGGGAAGGTACCAGGCAGTCAAGGATGGTGACAAGTCTGAAATTAAAATATCACCAGTGAAGGTGAAACAAACCATTTGTTTTTTATCAGGAAGAACCGATGCATCTGAGAGTCCTGAGGGTGCTGCTGAGCCCCCTAAATAAACTTGTCTGGCAGACCCCTGAGAGGCCTCAGCCTCGCTTGGAGAGGCTGCGTGTGTGCGTCTTATGCATGGGGTCAGGTACAGTCCTGTGGTGTGGAGGCAGATTTCAGCTTCCTCTGACAACATTTATCTGAAATCACCAGCACAGGGTTAATGTGTGGGAGAGAGTGTAACAGAGGATCTAAGTAGCACAGGGGGGAAGTGCAGATCCTCAAAGAGATGTTCAGGTCATGGGGCCGGTGCTGTGGCGTACTGGTAAAGCCACCGCCTGCAGTGCTGGCATCCCATAAGGTCGCCAGTTTGAGTCCTGGCTGCTCCACTTCCAATCCAGCTCTCTGCTATGGCCTGGGAAAGCAGTAGAAGATGCCCCAAGTCCTTGGGCCCCTGCACCCACGTGGGAGACCCAGAAGAAGCTCCTGGCTCCTGGCTTTGGATCGGTGCAACTCCAGTAGTTGCAGCCAATTGGAGAGTTAACCCCCTTCCCAGCCATGTAACTCTGACTTGCAAATGAATAAATAAATCTTAAAAAATAAATAAATAAAAAGATGGCCCAAGTCCTTGGACCCCTGCATCCACATGGGAGAGACCTGGAAGAATCTCCTGGCTCCTGGCTTTGGATCAGCTTAGCTCTAGCCATTACTGCCATTTGGGGAGTGAACAAGCAGATGGAAGACCTCTCTCTCTCTCTGCCTTTGCCTCTCTGTAACTCTGCCTTTCAAATAAATAAATAAATCTTTTAAAAATTTTCTAGTTACCAATTATTAATTTCAGACATTGCTTTTTATGATTTGGATTTGGGTCCTTTGAAATTTGTTGAGACTTTCATTTTAATTTCTCATGGCATAAGTTCGATTTTTACATACAATAATGTATGCTTATTGTATATAAAAGTTGGCTAAGGTGTTCTATATATGTATATTTTTTAAAGATTTTATTTATTTATTTGAGAAGTAAAGTTATAGACAGTGAGAGTGAGAGACAGAGAGAGATTTTCTATCTGCTGGTTCACTTCCCGGATGGCTGCGCCACTCCGAAGCTAGGAGCCAAGTGCTTCTTCCCAGTCTCCCACGTGGGTGCAAGGGTCCAAGGACTTGAGTCATCCTCCACTACCTGGGAAGGCCATAGCAGAGAGCTGGATTGGAAGAGGGGCATCCGGGACTCGAACTGGTGCCCATATGGGATGCTGTTGCCACAGGCAGAGGATTAACCTATGGCACTGCAGAGCCAGCCCCTCTATATATGTATATTAGGTCAATTTTATTAGGTCATTTTCTTTAAAGGAAGACTTACTTATTTGAAAGGCAAAGTTACAGAGAGAGAGAGAGAGAGAGAGAGAGAGAGAGAGAGAGGCACCTTCCATCCACTGGCTCACTCCCCAAATGGCAGCAACAGGTGTGCTGGCCAGGCAGAAGCCAAGAATCTGGAACTTCGTTCAGGTCTCCCACATAGGTGTAGTAGCCCGTGGACATGTGCCATCCTCCACTGTTTTCCTAGGGACATTAGCAGGGAGCTGGACTGGGAGTTTAGGAGCCGGGACTTGAATAGATGCCCATATAGGACGCCAGCATTGTAGGTGCCAGCCCCATGTCAATTACTTTTAATTATGCTGTTCAAGTAATCTATATATATGCACCTGTCTACTTGTTCTGTTAATTACTGAAAGGTATACATCCAAAATCTCCTTATGTATTTGTGGATTTATCTATTTCTCCTTATAGTGCTGTCATTTTTTGTATTTGCTTTGTATAACATTATCCCCTCCTTTTTCTTTCAATTTTTACTTAACTTCATTTGCTTAAATAGATCTCTTATAAAAAGTATATAGAATTTTGTTATATTTAGTATGACAAGCTTTGTCTTTTAACTGGGGTATGAAATCTCTTTACAGTAAGTGAAATTACTGATATAAATCTACCACCTTATTTTATGTCTTCTGTTCACTCTTGTAGTCTGTTATTTTTATCCCTTATTGCCCCCTTTTGGATTTTTATCATTCACTTTTTCCTTTTTACTCTTAGAAGTTATATATTCTGTTTGACTGCTTTAATGGTTATCTTAGGACTCACAACCTGCGTGCTTATCAACAATTGCAGTGAATGTAAAAGAGATTCTGAGATTGGATAAAAAAGCAAGACCACACTATATGCTGCCTAAGCAGCCCACTTCAAGATGAAGACCTAAGTATGTTAAAAATGAAATGATGGGGAAGATACAGCATGCTAATATTAATTTTAAAAAGCTGGAGTGGCTATGTTAATATCAAAGGGGATTTTGAAGATAGAATATTACTAGGGATAAAGAGAAGCATTTCATAATGAGAAAGACACCTACACTTAATGCTGATGCACTTAGTAAATACGGGAAGCTAAAGCTGTTAGAACTACAAAGAGGGGCCAGCTCTCTGCTGTGGCCTGGGAAAGCAGTAGAGGATGCCCAAGTCCTTGGGCCCCTGCACCCGCTTGGGAGACACAGAAGAAGCTCCCGGCTCCTGGCTTTGGATCAGCTCAGCTCTGGCTGTTGCGGTCATTTGGAGAGTGAACAAGCGGATGGGAGACGTCTCTCTCTCTGCCTCTACCTCTCTCTGTAACTGTCTTTCAAATAAATAAAATACATCCTTTAAAAAAAAGAACTACAAGGAAAACAGATGAATTAGAATTGCAGTCAGGACTTCAATACACTTATCATAACTGACAAGTAAATTAAGGAAATATAAAACAGAAAAAAATGGTGGAGGAAATTCAAGGAAATCAAAAGTTGGTCTTTGGTATCAAGAAAATTGCTGACGCCTTGGCTCAATTGGCTAATCCTCCACCTGCGGCGCCAGCACCCTGGGTTCTAGTCCCAGTTGGGGTGCCGGGTACTAGTCCTGGTCGCTCCTGTTCCAGTCCAGCTCTCTGCGGTGGCCCAGGAGGGCAGCGGAGGATGGCGAAGGTGTGTGGGTTCCTCCACCCGCATGGGAGACCAGGAGGAAGCACCTGGTTCCTGGCTTCGGATAAGCTCAGCTCCAGCTGTTGCTGGCAATAGGGGAGTGAACCAGAGGATGGAAGATCTCTCTCTCTCTTTCTCTCTCTCTCTCTTTTTCCCTCTCTGCCTCTCCTCTTTCTGTATAGCTCTTTCAAATAAATAAATAAATCTATGAAAAAAAATCACTATAATTCTTTTTATATAGCAATGACCACTAAGAAATCAAAATTATAAAACAATACCATTTATATTAGGGATAAATCTGACAAATGATATATAAGATCTGCACACTGAAACCTATAAAACTTTGTTGATAGCAACAAAGAAGATCAAAATAAATGAAGAGGCATAGTATATTCACAGATCCAAAGACTCAGTACTGTTGTCAGTTCTCCACAAACTGATTACTGGATGAAAGGCAGTCTCAATCAGAATCCCAGCAGGCTATTCTGGAGAAAGTGATAAGCTAACTGTAAAATCCAAACGGAAAGCGAAGGACCTAGAACAGCGTGACCAATGTCAAGAAAGAGGCACGAACTCAGAGTATTTGCAGTGTCTGATCTGAAAGCTGCTTCCCTAGCGACAGCAATGGAGACAGTTTGGTAACGTTAACAGTGTTGACAGTAGATCAGCAGACCACAGGAGAATGCCCAGAGTAACACACCAGTGGTCAAGAGATGCATTGCAATAAACAAAGAACAATCTTTTTGACAAAATGGCACTAAAACAATTGAATACACAAATGCCAAAAAGTAAACTTCATTCCTGGCACCATATATTTAAAAAAAAAAAAAAAAAAAAAAAAAAAAAACCTCAAAATGGGTCATAGATCTGAGTTTGAAGCCTAAAACTATAAAAACTTCTAGGAGAAAATATAGAAAATCTTTGTGATATTGTTGTTCAGAGATTTCCTTAGATACAACACTGAAGAGCTATAAAAGAAAAAAGTGATAGATGGAACTTCTCTTCCAGAGACATGACTGGGGGCAGGCGTAGTGGTGCAGTGGGTTAAGCCACCACTTGGGATGCCTGCATCTCACATCTGAGTGCTGGTTCACATCCCAGCTCCTCCACTTGTGATCCAGCTTTCCACCCTGGAAGGCAGCAGGTGATGGTTTAGGTACTTGGGTCCTTGCCACCCACATGGAATTCCTGGTACTCTCTGGCTCTCGCTCTCGCTCTTTCTCTCTCTGGCTTGCTCTCTCTCTCTCTCGCTCTGTCTTTCAAGTAGATGGAAATAAATAAATAAATAGGCAAAAATTTTTTTAAAAAAGGACATGATTAACAGAAGAAAAGACGAATCACAGACTGGGCCCCTGCACCTGTGTGGGAGACCTGGAAGAAGCTCCTGGCTCCTGGCTTCGGATTGGCCCAGCTCCGGCCATTGTGGCCATTTGGGGAGTGAACCAGCAGATGGAAGACCTCTCTCTCCCTCTCTGCTTCTGCCTCTCTTAACTCTGCCATTCAAATAAACACATAAATCTTAAAAAATTAAAAAGAGTGTAAAAATGTTGCAAACCATTGGGAAGACCATTTGTCACTCTCTGTGAAACTTAAACATACATACAGCACAGGACCCTGTCGTTCTCATTCCTAATCAACTACTCAAGAGAGACGGAAGTGCACGTTCATTCAGACTTGCACATGAACATGCATTGAAACCTTGCTTGTGATAGCAAAAACCTGGGAATAATCAAATGCCCACCAGCAGAGAATGAATAAGTCATATGCATCTACACAGCAAATTACTACTCAGCACTAAAGTATGAACTTTTAAAGCCTGAACTTCCGATGAAAGCAATAACGTATAGGAATCTAAAATTAATTAGGCTTAGGCACAGAAGTCAGTCCAAAAAAATCACGTTCTATATGACTGCCTGTATATAAATGCTAGAAAATGGCAAATAATCTTCCGTGCTGTGAAGTGTATCAGATGTTGCCTGGGGCCAGGATGAGGTTGGGAGTTTACAATGGGGTGCACACAACAAGGAAATCTGGGGTGTTTTAGACATGTTCCTTATTTGTACTGAGTATTCTCATGAGTATATGGGCATTTATACTGTATAAAATTGTCCACTTTATGAGCAGTTTGTTGCAAGTCAATTAAACCTCAAAAATATGCTACAAACAAAACTAAGGGGAAGGCAGAGTTGTCACCTTCATGTTGTCCAGATCCTGAAGCTCCTTAGCAGGATTTTTTTCTAAGTGAGTTGCTTTACTCAGAGCCATTGCTGTTGCCATCTCTTTGCAACACCTGTCAAAAAAGAAAGCAAACACACACTCAGCATAACCTATGGATTGTCGGTTTCTCTTCTCGGCGGTTAGCCCATGTACAGTGGAAACTGACCACAGTAATTCAGCTACTGACTCACCAAGCAGTTCTCACCTTTTTCTTCTTGGCTTCCACCCCTCTCACTCTGAACCTTTGATAACACTGAATTAAAACGAAGGGATGAGGGGCCCATTGAGGCACAGCAGGTAAAGCCTCTACCCGGGATGCCGGCATCCCATGGGGTGCTTGTTCCTGTCCCAGATGGTCCACTTCTTCATTTTTTTTTTTACAGGCAGAGTTAGTGAGAGAGAGAAAGACAGAGAGAAAGGTCTTCCTTCCTTTGGTTCACCCCCCAAATGGCTGCTACGGCTGGGGCGCTGTGCCGAGCTGAAGCCAGGAGCCAGGTGCTTTGTGTAGATTCATCTTTGTGTGGAATTACACAGGAACCTGCAAGCTTCGTATGTCTCCCAGTATGTGTAAAATGCAAGATGTGTCTTGTTTATGCAAGGAAGTGGGATTTTTTGTGTGCTAGTTCTGTCAATTTTCACACTACCCCTCCTCCTCCATACACACCATTTCCCACCCTGCCTAGTGCAACACGGCTTCTCAAAGAATTCCAAGGCCACAGGCAGAACGCCAAAATCTCAGATTCCGCCTGAGCAGTGTTAAAGCTGGGTGAAAAACTGAACGGGCGTTTGCGTCAAGGTTTTCAAATAACCCAGTATTACTGCTATTTAACTGCCCCTCTCCCCCACGCCCCCATGTCGCCTTTGACCTTCAAAGGGGCAGCAATAATACAAGCAGATAATTCACCTGATCAGATAGTTGGAGTACTGGGCCAGCTTCCTCACCAGTGCAACTGCATCTAACTCTAACTGAGCAACTCCTATGTCACGTTTCTCAGCACTCTCCTCCTCTAACTTCGGCAGGGTGTACTGGTCGGTGAAGTCAGGGACCATTAGAATCAGCAAACTGACCATCCACTGGATCATTGATATATGTAATTCGTCCATCTGTAAAAAAGAGAGAGATTATAATACAAACGATTACTTTAAAAAAAATCAAACAACAAAATTGGTATCAAATTTAAAAACCAAAATGACCCGGGGGGGGGGGGCAGTGCTATAGTGTAGTAGGCTAAGCCTCCGCCAGCTGCACCAGCATCCCATTTGGACACCAGTTTGAGTCCTGGCTGCCCCTCTTCCAATCCAGCTCTCTGCTATGGCCTAGGAAAGCAGCAGAAGATGGCCTGAATGCGTGGGCCCCTGTACCCACGTGGGAGACCTGGAAGAAGCTCCAGGCTCCTGGCTTTAGATCGCCACAGCTCCAGCTGTTGTGGCCATTTGGGAAGTGAACCAGTGGATGAAAGGCCTCTCTCTCTTCCTGTCTGCCATTGCCTCTCTGTAATTCTGCCTTTCAAAGAAATAAATAAAATCTTGAAAAAAAAATGAGGAGTTGGTGTGGTGGTGCAGTGGGTAAAGCCGCCGCCTGCAGTGCCAGTCCCTGGTTCGAGTCCCAGCTGCTCCACTTCAGATGTAGCTCTCTGCTATGGCCTGGGAAATGAGTGAAGATGGTTCAAGTCCTTGGGCCCCTGCACCTGCATGGGAGACCCAGAAGAAACTACTGGCTCCTGGCTACAGATCAGTCTGGCTCCGTCCACTCAGTCATTTGGGGAGTGAATCACTGGTGGAAGTTCTCTCTCTCTCCCCCTCTCTAACTCTGCCTCTCAAATAAATAAAATCATAAAAAAAAAAAAACCACTGAAAGGACATCTGTGGCAAACTTTCAATAACATGTAATTCTTCATGAGACCAGATCACGGCTTGGTCAGCCCATGTTCATTTTCTTTTGCTCATTGCACTATAATAAGTTACTCTTCTCAGCTTAACCACCTCGCCGTGGTTCCCACATTATGAACCAAGGCATTCCTGGGCTTCACAGAACATTCACAAGGAACTCATGGATTCCTGAAATTCACGTTTTCTTCTGTATATTTATATGACAGGCAGAGTGGCAGGGTAGGGGTGGTGACAGACAGAAAGCTCTCCCTCTGCTGGTTCACTCCCCAAATGGTTGGATTAAAAAAAAAAAACTATTTATACTTGTTGAAAGGCAGAGAGAGAGAGAGAGAAACAGCCAGGGCTGGCCAGGGCAAAGCCAGAATTTGGGACTCCATCTGGGTTTCCCATGGGGGTGGCAGGGTCCCAGGTACTCGAGCCATTCTCTGCTGCCTCGCAGGGTGCCCTCAAAACCAGGCACTCCGGGGGACGCACATATCCCAAGGAAGTCTCAAGTACCGTGCCGCCTGCCTGCCCCAGATGCCGTGGATTTTAAGCGACTGGTGGCTGTGTAAGAAAAACACACACTGTGTGAGAGTCTGTGTGGAGCAGGAAATCAGAGCTGCAACGCTCGAGCCGACCCTAAGGTTGGTGAAGCGGCACACACAAGTCTTATCCCATTCATCAGTCATGTTGCTTAAATGAAAAGGATTTTTCCCCCTTTTCATGTATGTATAATTAGTTTTCAAAATAATCACTAACCTGTTAGGTTATTAAGTATTTAGTAAGTCACCTGGCGCTATCTATTTAGTAAACCTAACTGCTGGGTATTTCTTTTAGCTTAGGAGTATGAACATACTGGAACCCAGAGGACCCTCTGAACAGAGAACATCTCAGAACCTCAGCATCAAAGCATTCGCCGAGGTTGGAGCCCAGAAATAAACTGTGGAAGACTTCACTGTGCAAATGCAAATACCCTACACACTATACTCTTCAAATGCCCTCCTTCTCTGTTTGGTGAGTTCCTAAGCATTTTTCTAGGCTTAACCATGATGTACTCTGAGAACATTTTAATTTCCACTGGCTTCAACTTGCTCCAAGTCTGCCCCATGCTTCCATAGGACTTGGTACCCATCTCTCAAAATCATTTGGATTCCATTAGCCTGGGTATCTCTTTTTTAAAGATTTATTTATTTATTTGAAAGGCAGAGCTACAGGCCGGCGCCGCGGCTCACTAGGCTAATCCTCCGCCTTGCGGCACCAGCACCCCAGGTTCTAGTCCCAGTTGGGGTGCCAGTTCTGTCCTGGTTGTTCCTCTTCCAGTCCAGCCCTCTGCTGTGGCCCAGGAAGGTAGTGGAGGATGGCCCAAGTGCTTGGGCCCTGCACCCCATGGGAGACCAGGAGAAGCACCTGGCTCCTGCCTTCGGATCAGCGCGGTGCGCTGGCCACAGCACGCCGGCCGCAGCGGCCATTGGGGGGTGAACCAACGGAAAAAGGAAGACCTTTCTCTCTGTCTCTCTCTCTCACTGTGCCTGTCCAAAAAAAAAAAAAAGAAGAAGAAGAAGAAGAAGAAAGAAAGAAAAGAAAAAGAAAAAAATGCTCATGGAAACACTTTGCCACAGTTTTTGAGCATCCTCATATAGTTACTCTTTTTAATGAGATGAAAAGTGAATATGGTAATTTTTATACTGAAACAGAGTCACTAAAATTTTTGAGTTTTTTTTAAAGATTTACTTATTTTGAAAGTCAGAGAAACAGAAAAAGGGAGAGATCTTTCATCTGCTGGTTCACTGCCCAGATGGCTACAACAGCAAGAGCTAGGCCAGGTCAGAGTCAGGAGCCAGAAGCTCTCTCCAGGTCTCCCATGTGGGTGATGGGCCCAAACGCTGGGTGAAAGAAACCTGGGGGCAGGCATTGGCGCAGCAGTTCGGGTGTTGCTTGGGATACTCTCACACTGGTTCAGGTCCCCGTTCCACTTCTGAGCCAGCTTCTTGCTTGCAGATCCTGGGAAGCATCAGATGATATCTGGGTCCCTGCCTGCCATGTGGGAGACCGGACGGGAGCTCTGAGCTCCTGGAATCAGCCTGGCCTGGCACCAGCTGTTTCAGACATTTGGCGAATGAACCAACAGGTGTAAGGTTCTCTTTCTTTCTCTCTCCACATTTCAAATAAATTTTTATAAAGAAACTTATGCTATGGGTAAATTATTTTGAAAATGGGTAGCTGAAACTGCTTCCTTCTTGGAGTAAGTTTGTTGGTGAAAATTATGCGTATGCTTTTAAAGACTTTTATTTATCTATTTGAGAGGCAGAGGTACAGACAGAGAGAGGGAGACAGAAAGAAAGGCCTTCCATCTGCTAGTTCATTCTCCAATTGGCCACAATGGCCAGAGCTAAGCCAGTCCGAAGCCAGGAGCCAGGTGCTTCCTCAGGTCTCCCACACAGGTGCAGGGGCCCAAGCACTTGAGCCATCTTCCACTGCTATTCCAGGCCATAAGCAGGAAGCTGGATTGGAAGTAGAGCAGCCAGGTCTCAAACCAGTGTCCAAATGGGATGCCAGCCAGCACCACAGGCAGAGGCTTAGCCTACTATGCCACAGTGCCAGCCCCTGATGTGTACACTTGGAAAAAAATCTCAAATCTATGTATTTAAAAATCTGGAACTAATCTGTTCTAAAGTTTTACAAATACAGTATTTCAGTTGGCTGGGCACCCTTTATTACAATAGAGAAATTCTACACTTACGTTTATATGAACAACTGATTAGCATCATGACAGAAAATTTTCTAGTGAATTAAAAACAAGCCCAAGCCTTTGCATAATTTATTAATGGAATTGAAAAATGAGTACTATCACTGAATAAACAGGCAATGATGCACATTTCCAATTGGATTCATAATTCTTTGTGAGCTATCATTTCAGTAATGACAATAATTAATAAAAGTATCAACGGGGCAGGTGTCTGGCTTAGCAGTTAAGATGCCGGCTGGGATTCGTACAACCCATGTCAGAGTGCCTAGTTCAGTACCAGCTCCTGCTCTGGACTCCAGCTTCTTGCTAATGTGGACCCTGGGAGATAGCGGTGATGGCTCAGGTGACTGGGTTCCTGCCGCCCATGTGAGAGACTTGAATTGAGTTCCCAGTTCTCAGCTCTCAGTTCGGGGCTGCTGAAGGCATTTGGGGATTGATAAGCAAATAGAACATATCTCTCTCTCTCTCTCCTGCTCGCTCACTGTCTCTTTTTCCTTCCCTCTTTTTCTCTCAAATAAAAAATAATTAAGTACTGAAAAAAAATGAATTTGGAAGCAGATCTTCAAATGGCTTTATCACTGAGTATTAACTTGCAATTATTTAAAAAAATTAATCTTATTCAGTTACATCAGCTTTTGAGTGATTACTAAAAATTTTGTCAAAATAGTTTATCTCATCCCTTTTGACTTTTTGTAGAAAAGCTGTCGATAGAGTAATTCTTGTACATAAGTTAGAAACAGTAAGTTAGAAATGACTCACTTAGAGAGTTTTGTGGATAGAGGTACACGATGAAAATCTGTTTAGAGACCACTGTTTTAAACAGCTGAGCAGCATAGACTAAATGGAGTAAGGAAGTAATGGAAAAATAAGAACAACAAAAGCTACTGGTCAGAAAATGGACCAGAAAGGAAAATGAAGAATGAATGAAAAAACATTTGTATTAATTAGTTACGGCTACAAACAGTTCCTCAACTACATGTTTACAATTATTCAATTTTTCTACATGGCACTAAAATGGAGGTACATAAGGACACTTTAAAAATAATTCTGTTATAAAAATTGAACTTCAAGATACAAAAAAAAAAAAATGGATGTAAGATTCCACAGAGTGTCAGGCACTGTGGTATAGCAGGTAAAGCTACCACCTGAGGTGCTGGCATCCCATATGGGGGACAAGTCCCAGCTGCTCTATTTCTGATCCAGCTCCCTGCTAACGTGCCTGGGAAAGCAGTGGAAGATGGCCCAAGTGCTTGGGTACCTGCACCTACATGGGAGACCTGGAAGAAGCTCCTGACTTCTGATGTCAGACTGGCCCAGTTCTGGCCTTTGTGGCAATTTGGGGACTGAACCAGCAGGTAAAAGACCGACCCTCCCTCCCCCCTTCCCTCCCTCCCTTCCTTCCTTCCTTACTCGCTCTTGCTCACTTTCTCTCTCGCTTTCTTTCTCTTTCTCTCTTTTTCTCTCTGTCTCTTTCTCTCTTTCTGCCTCTGCCTTTCCTCATCTGTAACTCTGACTTTCAAATAAATAAATAAATCTTTTTAAAAATAGATTATTTATTCATTCATTTATTAAGATGTGGAGTTACAGACAGAAAGAGGGAGAGACAAAGAGAAAGGTCTTCCATCCACTGATTCACTCCCCAAAAGGCTGCAATGGCTAGAGCTGAGCTGATCCAAAGCCAGGAGCCAGGAGCTTCTCCCAGGTCTCCCACATGAGTGCAGGGGCCCAAGCACTTGGGCCATCTTCTGCTGCTTTCTCAGACCACAGCAGAGAGCTGGATCAGAAATGGAGCAACTGGGACACAAACTGGTGCCAGAGGTGGGTGCTGTAGCCCACTACGCCACAGTGCCAGCCCCATAAATAAATCTTTAAAAAAAAGATTCTACAGATATGAATTCATAATGGTAGACTATTTTATCAAAGAAGTGGCTGATGTATCAGCACCATAAGATATCAACAGTGCTGGAATGTTTTTCCCTGATGTCATTCTTCAAATATCACTATGTGACAGGCACTATGTGACAGGCACTCTGCTACCCTTTCTCTTTGTCATTTTGGTTGTCTCCCAGGTCAAAGGAACGTCTCCCACACTGAAGATCCCCTGGACCCATACTTCCTGTCTTAGCATATCTGTTCCTAAACGCTTGATGCCTGAACATTTCCGGTTTACTAAAGGAACTGCAATACAATGTAATGTTTCAGCGGCAGCATTAGCATTCAACATGTGCTTCCAAATTCCTATCTGAGCAATATGAGAAGAATTATATTCACCTTATCAATGTTGTAAGATGCATAGTTGCATATATAGTCTACTTAGGAAATTTCTGTGTAAACTTAGGTTAAAATAAGACTAAGAAATGAGAGTAAATGTAGTGAATTAGGCATCCTTTGCAAATTAGTATTCCATTTTGTGTTACTTAAGAAGTACACAGGTTCATCTCTTCACAACTGTGGAGATGATTACTTGTTCTAGTAATCATAGACCACTAGTACGTCATGTCTTCTCCTTCCTCCTAGTAACGTGTTCAGCTGGGGGTGAAGAGGATGATGAAAACATAATCTCACATAAATCCTGAAAATACTCTAATCCCAACAGAATGACGGAGACAAAAATTCAGTGACTTCATCAAGAGTAAAGGTGATAATCCAAGCTCAAAACTATCTGATCACGTCCAAAACTTCACTCCAGAAGCAAGAACATTCTGCATTTACGGCAGTTCCAAATCCATAGAAAATGATCTGAATAATTATTAGATAGAGCTCTATGTTGCCTCCCATGCTTCCTGATTCAATTATTTAGGAAAGACCTGGTTTTTCATGAAGAAAATCCCCAGCCAAGTCAAAATACAAGCTCACAGTTCCTTCCAAGTACATACGTGTCGTTGCAGTTCAATGTTACCGTTGTTAATTTCATTGCCTATCTTCAGAAGCCACTGTTGAATCATGTTACATGTATGTGCTTGGAGTACCCTGAAGGAAAAATCAAGTAAAAGAATGAGAAATGACTTACTTAGAACAGAAACTTAGGTAGAACTGTCAGCTAAAATATAGGATTTTATTTGGCTCGATCTAGTAAACTTAGGTGTTGAGAACTGTTTGGGACCTTGGGGAAGGTGAATCAAAACCTTGGGTTATCTCTATGGTGGCTTCGTCACTGACAGCTTTTCTAACCCCCAGCGAGGCACAAATTGGCAGGAGGCACCTTGAAAAATGTAGGTCTCACCTCCAGTGTTGGCTTCCTGCTGTAAAACCTTACACCTTTAGTGTTCCAAGGAATCAAGAATTTTTTAATAAAAAAGTCCAACATTAGACATTCCTGAGCAAGCCATTCGTAAGAAGATCCTCTTCAGATCAGCTTCAGCGTAAATGAAAGGGACCTTACCAGGGTCTACTGAGCACAACTACCTCCGTGAAATGAGGATTAAACTTCTACCTCTTAAGTCTTCACAGGTGAATGCGAAAGACATGTCTGACTGTTCCTATAAGCCAATCAGAAACCTTAAGTACTTCAAAGCAAAAAGGATCAGTAAAGCTTTTGCCTCTGTCTCCTTAAGGCAAACATGCTGTGCCTGCCTTTCTTGATTATCTCTGGGAACTGTTATGATAAAGCTACCTAATGATTTCTTCTATTGTAATTCTCTACATTCAAGCTAAGTGGGTTTATAATCTACATAAGGGTAGCCTATCAGTACCACTATCTGGGAATCTGTAAGACACGTTGTTTTCACCTAAAGGGGCACCCCACCTACAGTTGGTTTTGCTCCAGTTTTGCCTTTGCTAATTAACTTACATGTTTCAGAACTCTGCTTCTGGGAGTAACTGACCATGCAGGGACACAGACGTTGGCAATGACCGAGACTGTTCCAGCTCACAGAGCAAATTTTTTAGATAGGATAGGCAGAGACTTCCAGACCCTGGATAGTCAGGGCCAGCACTATGCCCCTCATAAGCAGGAAGCAGTCACAGAAGAGATGATTTGACGCCCATCAACTTCCCTTAGGATGAAGGGATGGAGTCTATGAGGGGGGAATGAAGTATGCAGGCATACAGGTTAAAATCAATTAGGTTTGTGAGCTGGAAGACCATGCCTTCGCCACGCCCCTGTGTGACCTCATGCCCTACCTGGCCACACCTGGGTGGCCACCAGCCAATCAGGTTAATTAACTACTCCCCTTTGGAAGTGGGTTAAAAGACTGGGACACGATGTGTGTCTGGCCTTCTGTTTCTTTCCCTGGCCTCTTGCCAGGAGGGGGCTTGCTGTAGCCCTGCGCCTCTAGGGGCGTGGCCTTTGGGCCACCCTCCCTAGGCTTCCTGGCCTAGATGCTCCTCCATGTGGCTGGTTCCTGGTGCTCGGTATGAACCCAGATTTACCTCTCTCTCTCTCT
Source organism: Sylvilagus bachmani (assembly GCA_015711505.1). Taxonomy (NCBI): domain Eukaryota; kingdom Metazoa; phylum Chordata; class Mammalia; order Lagomorpha; family Leporidae; genus Sylvilagus; species Sylvilagus bachmani. The sequence continues at coordinate 135,460,278 of CM027388.1, forward strand.
TAGATAAAGCCCTCACTCTTTTTTTTTTTTTTTGACAGGCAGAGTGGACAGTGAGAGAGAGAGACAGAGAGAAAGGTCTTCCTCTTCCGTTGGTTCACCCTCCAATGGCTGCCGTGGCTGGTGCACTGCAGCTGGCACACCACACTGATCTGAAGGCAGGAGCCAGGTGCTTCTCCTGGTCTGCCATGCGGGTGCAGGGCCCAAGCACTTGGGCCATCCTTACTGTACTCCCAGTCCACAGCAGAGAGCTGGCCTGGAAGAGGGGCAACCAGGACAGAATCCGGCACCCTGACCAGGACTAGAACCTGGTGTGCTGGCGCCGCAAGGCGGAGGATTAGCCTAGTGAGCCGCGGCGCCGGCCTAGATAAAGCTCTCACTCTTCTATGCATCTTTCTCACTGAATAAAGGCCTAAAATGTTACAAAAAAAAAATAAAAATAAAAAAAAAACCTTACACCTCTACATTTACTTCTAGACCAGAAGGGTCTTCTCACATAAAGAGAAGAACATATTTCAACACCTTCTCGATGACTGACTCCCTGCATGGCAGTGTGAGAGCAAGGCTGGCCTGAAACTGGTAAAAACTGCCTTTTAAATAAGTCATTCAGAATCCCTGGAAATGGTGAGAGACAGGAGCAGAAAAATTAAGACACAAAAAACAATGGCTGGAAACTCCAACTTCCTTAAAAACAGATACAGGAAGCTTAAGAGTCTCCGGGAAGGACAAACACAAAGAGACCAACAGATAGATGTATCATAACAAAAATGCCAAAAGTCAAAATAAGGAGAATATCTTGAAAGCAATGAGAGAAAAACAACACATCACGCATAGATGAACAGCTGACTTTTCAGCAGGAGCAATAGGGAGCAGAAGGCCGTGCAACAACACACTGCTAGCACTTAAAGAAGAACCTGTCAACCCAGAATGCTATAGCCAGCAGAGACATCCTTCAGAAGTGAAGAGGAGGGCTGGTGTGCCGCACAGGAGGTTCAGCTCCCACCTGCAACGCCAGCACCCATATCAACGTGCCAGTCCGACTCCTGCTACTCAGTGCTTCTGACCCAGCTTCCTGCCAACGCTCCTGGGAAAGCAGCAGCCGATGGCTCTAGTACTTGGGTCCTCGCCACCCATGTGGACCTGGATGGAGTTCCTGGCTCCTAGTTTTACCCTGGCTGTTGCAGGCATCTGGAGAGTGAACCAGCAGATAGAAGACAGCTCTCTCCTCTCCTCACCCCTCCTTTTTTCTCCCCTTCCCTTCCCTCTCTTCACTCCCTTTCCCTCTCCCTCTTCCTCTCTGTCACTCTGCCTTTCAATCAATCAATCAATCAATATTATTTTAAAAATGAAGATGAAGTAAAGATTTCCTTCCTCTAGATAAAAACTGAATTTGTTACTAGCAGGTTTTCCTTACAAGAAGTACCAGAGGAAGTTCTTCAAGTTTAAAGTAATGACTCCAGATAGCAATTGGGATTCACACGAAAAACACAAAGCATATATAAAGTTAATGATTTAACTATAAAAAACAATATACATGGGTATCTTTCTATCTTCATAACTGATTTTAAAAGAGATTGTGTAAAGTAATATACATTGTAATGTACTGTCAGGTCTGTGTGATAGACATGGAACATGCTTGCCAAAACCAGCACACACAAGATAGCTGAAGATCTCAGAAGAAGATCTCAAATGTGCTAAAGAAATGACAACAGATGGTAAGGTTATAATAACTTATTGTGAATTTTTAATACTAAGATATGTGTGTGTGTAAAACAATGAAGCTGCAAAAGATTAAAAATATAACTATACATAAGTGAAATTTATAATTTCCCTAGAATGAAGATAGTATAAATTTGAAGCTGTCTGATAAATTAAGAGTTATTTAATAAACTCTAGAATAACCACTTAAAAACTTTAAAATATAGTGAAAGTCAATATAAAAATAATGGCTGCAGGGGCTGGCGCTATGGCGCAGCAGGTTAACACCCTGGCCTGAAGTGCCAGCATCCCACATGGGCGCCAGTTCTAGTACCAGCTGCTCCTCTTCTGATCCAGCTCTCTGCTGTGGCCTGGGAAAGCAGTACAAGATGGCCCAAGTCCTTGGGCCCCTGCACCCACGTGGGAGACCCAAAAGAAGCTCCTGGCTCCTGGCTTCAGATTGGCTCAGGTCTGGCCATTTCAGCCATCTGGAGAGTGAACCAGCAGATGGAAGACCTTTCTCTCTGTCTCTACCTCTCTCTGTAACTCTGTCTTTCAAATAAATAAAATAAATGTTTAAAAAAAATAATAATGGCTGTATTAGAAAATACTCAGTTACTGCAAAAGGAAACAGTAATGAGAAAATACAGGAATAAAAGAAAAAACACAAAACAAACAATAATATAAGAGATATAAATCCAATTATAGCAATAATAATATTAACTACTAATGGAGTGGTGGGCATTTGGCCTAGCTTGGGTTAAGATGCCCACAATCCATATGGAGTATCTGGGCTCGAGTCTTGGCCCTGGCTCCTGATTCTTACTTCCTGCTAATGCAGACCCAAGGAGGCAGCAGGTGGGGTCCCTGGCCCCCCACAGGAGACCTTGATTAGCTTCCCAGCTCCCAGCCTCAGCCTAGTCCTGCCTCAGCCAGTGAAGCCACCAGGGAGTTTGTGTGTCTCTCACTGTCTCTGTATCTCTGCTTCTCAAATTAGAAAAAAAAGTGAATAGATCAAAGAAGTGAATACAAATAAAGAGACTGACAGAATGCATTAAAAGTATTGATCAACTCTGTTTTCTCTACAGGACACACTTTAGATTCAAAGATATAAATTGGCTGTAGGAAAAAGATCAACAGCAATCACAAATAAGCTGGGGTGTCTGGAGTAATAGATCACATAAAATAGACTTGGAAACAAAAATGTTAGTAGAGATGAGGGATATTTTATAATGATAAAATGATCAAATCCATCAAGAAGATACAATTACAGCGGCCGACACTGTGGCTCAGCAGGTTGAAGCCACAGACTGCAGTTTTAGCACCCTATGTGGACACCAGTTCGAGGCCTGGCTGCTCCACTTCTGATACAGCTCCCTGCTAATGCACCTGGGAAAGCAGCAGAGGATGGCTCAAGTGCTTGGACCCCTGCACCCACATGGGAGATCTGAAAGAAGCTCCCGGCTCCTGTCTTTGGCCTGGCCCAGCCCTAGGTGTTTTAGCCATTTGGGGAGTGAACCAGCAGATGGAAGCTCTCTCTATGCCTCCTCCCCTCCCTGCCTCTGTAACTCTGCCTTTCAAATATATAAATAAATCTTTAAAATATATAATTATAAACATGTGTTGACTGAATAACAGAATGCCAAAATAAATGAAGCAAACACTGAGAGAAAGGGAGAAATAAGCAATTCAACATTGGACTTAGTATCCTACTATCAATAATTAATACAAAACCATTAGATATGCTTATCAACAAGGAAACAGGAGATTTGAACAATATTGAAAGCCAGCTAAACCAAATACAGAACACTCTATCCAACAACAGAATATGAGAGTACTTCAACATATTTGTGGAAAATGTAATAAAAATACAAAAAGTTTCATAAACTTTTTGGTGACCACCTTGTATACATTCTTCTCAAGTGCACAGGGACTTTCTACAGAATAGACAAGAAGATAGGCCATAAAAAAAAAACTCAATAAATGTAAAGGCTAAAATGATACAAAGTGGATACTCACACCACAGTGAAATGAACTATACATCAATACCTGGAAAATTTTGGTAAATTCACATATATATGGAAATCAAATAATACCCCCCCCCCAAAAAAAAACAAATGGGTTGATGAATAAAATCACAATAAAAATCATGAAATACTTAGAGATTACTGAAAATGAGGATACAACATGCTAAGATTTACGGAACACAGCTAAAGCTGTCCTTAGAGGGAAATTTATAGCTATAAATACATTTATTAAGAAAGATCACAACTACGGAAATCCTTCCTTTCTTGATATTCTTGGATGGGGGCCACAGTGGACACAAGGAGGAGGAAGTTGGCAAACTCACTAAAGTCAATCAATTCTATACTTCAGCTTGTTGGAGAAAGTAGAGGGGCAAGTGCTGTGGTGTGGCAGGTTAAAGCCCCAGCCTGCAGTGCCGGCATCCCATATGGGCACCAGTCCAAGCCCCAGCTGCTCCACTTCCAATCCAGCCCCCTGCTATTGCGTCTGAGAAGGCAGGAATGCATGGCCCAAGTCCTTGAGCCCTTGTCCATGGGATACCTGGAGGAGGCTCCTGGCTCCTGGCTTCAGATCAGCTCAGCTTCAGATATTGTGGCCATATGGGGAATGAACCAGCGGAAGGAAGACCTCGCTCTTTGTCTCTACCTCTCTCTTTAACTCTTTCAAATAAATAAAATAAATCTTAAAAAAAAAAAAAAAAAGTACAAAGTACACGCTGGGGAACAAGCAGACTCAAGATGATCAGACAAGGCAAAGCAAAATTAGGTGTCCTTGCCAACAACTACCCAGCTTTGAGGAAACCTGAAATAGAGTATTAGGCTGTGTTGGCCAGAGCTGGTGTCTATAACTATCTAAAACTATGATAATAATAACAATACTGAATTGGGCACACCTCCCTCCCACCCTCCCCCTCTTTCAGAGTTACAGTTCTTCAGTGTTCAACACACAGGGGAGAGGGAACACTGCCCAACTCACCGCATGGAGGCAGTAAACAAAGATGTCACAGGACAGGAAAACAGATCATTTGTTTTTTATGAAGACGGATGCAAAGTCCTCAGGAAAATGCTAGCAAACAGAACCCAGCAATCTATAAGAAGTGTCATAAACCATGATCAAGTGGGATTTGTCCAGCATAGGCAAGGTGGACTTAATAGGATGTATCATGTGAATAGAATAAAAGCAAAATTCACATCATCATCTCAAAAGATGCAGACAAGGCATCTGATAAGATCCAGTATCTTTTCATTATGAAATCAGTTAAAATACTGAGAAAAGATTCTCTCTCTCTCTCTCTCTCTCTCTCTCTCTCACTGTCCACTCTGCCTGTAAAAAAAAAAAAAAATACTGGGAAAAGAAGAGAACTCCCCAGTCTGATGGAGGACATCTGTGAGGGACCCACTGCTAACATCATGCTTCATGGCGGAAGACGGACGCTTTCACTTCTGACCAGGAATAGGACAAGGGTGTTCTCTCTCACACCTCACACTTTCCACCCCACGCCACAAACACCATAGGCAGAGTCAGCCAGAGCAGCTAAGCAAAGAAAGCAAAGGCGTCTGTTTGAAAAGGCGTGGCTTCTATTCACAAACAGGATCGCATGTGTAGAAAATGCCAATGAACCCTCGGAATTCATGATGTTGCAACTAATGAATGGGCTCAGACGGTCTCAGCATACAAGATATAGAAAAATCATGGCAGGCAGTGTGACGCAGCAGGCTAAGCCCTGCGTAGGACACCCACATCCCATATCAGGGTGCCTGCTGGAGTCCTGGCTCCTTCCTTTCCAGTCTAGCATCCTGGGAGGCGGCAGAGGATGGCTCAGGTGCTGGGCCCCTGCCATGCATATGGAAGACTCAGCTAGGTTCCTGACTGCTGGCTTTGGCCTCGTCCAGCCCTGGCTGCTTCAGGCATTTAGACAGTGGACCAGTAGCTGGAAGATTGGTTCTTTCTCTCTCTCTTTCTCTCTCCCTCCCCCGATCAAGTAGATGAAAATAAACACTTAGAAAAGAATATAAAAAAGACACTTGTATTCCTATATAAATGCAATAAACAATTTAAAATTAAGAAATCTCTTTATAATAACATCAAAAAGAAAATACTTAGGAATAAAATAACAAAAGAAGGGGCCAGTGCTTTGACACTGCAGCCGCTGTCTGCAGTGCTGGCATTTCATATGGGCGCCGGTTCAAGTCCTGGCTACTCCACTTCCCATCCAGCTCCCTGCTATGGCCTGGGAAAGCAGTAGAAGATGGACCAAGTCCTTGGGCCCCTGCAACCATGTGGGAGACCCAGAAGAAGCTCCTGGCTCCTGGCTCCTGGCTTTGGATCAGCTCAGCTTTGGCCATTGTGGCCATTTGGGGAGTGAACCAGTGAATGGAAGACCTCTCTCTCTGGCTCTACCTCTCTTTGTAACTCTCTTTGTAACTCTGTCTTTGAAATAAATTAAATAAATCTTTTTTTAAAAAAAGACAACCTACAGAATAGGAGACAACTATATAATTTATAACCTGTAAAGGAACTTCTATCCAAAATACATAAACAAATCTTACAACTCAATAAAAAAGAAAAGAAAAAAATGATCCTATTAAAACAAGAGTAAATGATCCAAAAACATGCCTCCCCCCAAAAAATACACAAATGTCCAATAAGCATATGAAACAATGCTTGACTTCATCAGTCATCAGGGAAATGTAGATCAAAATGACAGTGATAAACCAACATCACACTCAAATAGTACAGATGGAATCCAAAGTCAGACAGTAAGTGTTGGCAAGCCTGTGGAAAAGACTACTGGTAAGGATGTGTGAAAAACTTACACATGGATTGGTACAGCAATGGAAACAATCCAAATGCCCACCAGTGGACAGAGGGATCCATAAAATACAACTGCATACAGTCACCAAAGATGGATTAAAAATTGAAACACACCACAGCATGGATGAATGTTGAAAACCTTACGTTGAGTGAAAGAAGCTAGTCACAGAAGATCACATATATGGATTCTTTTGTATAAAATGTCCAGAAGAGGAGAATCAACAGAGGCAATAAATTAGTGCTTGCCTGGGGCCAGGGGAGGGTTGGTGGGAGAGACTGGAGGAGAGCAGAGAGGCAGGTGAAGGGCAAGAGGCTCCTTTACGAGGTGAGGAAACGCTCTACAGTTGACTGCGGTCACAGTGGAGCCCATTTATGGGCTACCAATACAGCAAAACCCACAGGACTGTACACTTTGAAAGGATGGACTTTATGGGATGGAGTCATAGGGCAATATGCTTTTTACAAACTCTCTCAGAAGGAAAGACAGCGATGGGGCCTTACGAGCCGGATTCCACGTCCATGAACTGCGGAACAGTACCAATAGCGTTTAGCAGCGCATCCAGCTGAGACTTCATTTCATTAATTTTTCTATTAACTCCCACCCATTCTTCAATATATATTTCAGGATACTCCAGGATGTTTTCCAACTTGAAAGTACAGAATTCAAGGCAACCAATCACACTGGGAAGAATTTTAGAGGCACCTACAAAGAGAGAGATGCATTACTTGTTAGAAGCATCTGTAAAACGACCACTTCAGTGCGAATTGATCACATCAGTAGTTCCTAAAGACACAGTCAGTGAATAAGCGCAGCTGACTGGGGTGTTGATAACTAACGGCCATTTCTTCCATGATGGTTTCTCTGCCAAGTTTCCCTTCTTGTCAGCTGAGGACCAACCACGTTAATCCAGACTCTTTCATAAGAAGGCACTGCTCCACCACCTTACTCTGCGAAGAGGACAATAACAGCGAACAGCTTCTTCATGATCGCAGCAGACCTGAGCACAGGTATCCGGCTCCTGAGTCAGTCTGTACATTACTGATCCAATCTCCATGGAGCCTATAGCTTTTTGCTCTGGACAAAGATTAAAGGTGAATATTGATGCGGACCCAGAAGACTGATTCACTGTGAGAACAGGGCAAAATGCTCTCTTATCTCCTCATCTCAGTTTTACAAAAAGCAACAGTTAAAACATCAACTGTTTTTCTTTCCCTTGATGAAAATATTTTCATTGTCTGTATCAATAAATCTTGTTCTTTTTAATTTTTTTTAAGATTTACTTAGTTATTTGAAAGGTAGATTTACAGAGAGACAGAGATCTTCCATCTGCTGGTTCACTCCCCAAATGGCAGCAACAGCCAGGGCTGTGCCAGTCTGAAGCCAGGAGCCAGGAGCTTCTTCTGGGTCTCCCACGTGGGTAGCAAGGGCCGAAGTACTTGGGCCATCTGCAGCTGCCTTCCCCAGCCCATTAGCAGGGAGCTGGATAGGAAGTGGGGTGACCGACTCAGACCTGCACCCATGTGGGATGTCAGCATTGTAGGAGCAGCTTTACCCACTGTCCCACGATGCTGGCCCCTATGTAACATCTTTACTAGCATGCAGCGCCTGTATATGTTATGTGTGCAACTTCTCAGCACACATGCACAGCATAACTAGTCAGGCACCCAGCCTGTCACTGCCGTATCTCTCCTCAGCGACTGGACCCTGCCAGTCCTCACTTCAGTCCTTGACACAGTGTGTACCATGGTGCCCTACAGCACTCCAGTGAACCGTGGAAAACAGTGTTGGGTGCTTCTATCTGATTGTGCCCCCTTCTCCTTGAAACCACCTGTGAAATGTCTGCCGGAGGCTTGAAGGCATGTCCCAGGGCCCCCCACCCCCACACAGGGCCCACCCACCCGCAGAGGCTGGGAGCCTTCCTGGTTCCAAGCACACAAGGAACTTTCACTCTTCAGAGGACTGCTAAGCAAAAAGAGCAGACACTTGAGGACCTCACACGACAAAGGAATCAGTCCAGGGAAATTCCAAACAGTGACAACAGCAAGGCCTCAGGACAGGAGGGGGAACCTTATTTCCTGAGTTTGTGTATTATAGCATCTAAAATGCCCAGTTTTCGCTTTAAATTTTTCATGCAAAGAAATAGGGAAATAGGACACATACACAGGGGGAGGAAACAAGCAACAGAAGCTATCCTCTTTAGGGATACCTAGGCGTAGCACTGATTTAAAAAATATATATATATATATATATATAAATATGTTCAAGGAAAAACATGTCTGAAAGTGTTACAGAAAATATGAGAACAATGTCCCACTAAGTATAAACATCAATAGAAAGAATTAGAAACGGAAGACCCAAATAGGAACGCTAAAGTTGATAAGGACAATGGCTGAAATGCAAATTCACTAGAGATAATCAGCAGCAGGAAAAAAGATTCAGCAAACTTGTAGCTAGGCTAGTGGGGATTACCCAGCCTGAGAAATGAGAAGAGAAAAAAGAATGAAGAAAAATGCAAGGCAGGGGCCAGTGCTGTGGCGCAGTGGGTTAACGCCCTGGCCTGAAGCGCCGGCATCCCATATGGGCGCCAGTTCGAGACCTAGCTGCTCCTCTTCGGGTCCAGCTCTCTGCTATGGCCTGGGAAAGCAGTAGAAGATGGCTCCAGTCCCTGGGCCCCTGCACCCAAATGGGAGACTGGGAAGAAGCTCCTGGCTCCTGGCTTCGGATCGGCACAGCTCCGGCCATTGCGGCCCTCTGGGGAGTGAACCAGCGGATAGAAGACCTCTGTCTCTTTCTCTCTCTCTCTTTCTCTCTCTGCCTCTCCACTCTATGTGTAACTCTGACTTTCAAATAAATAAATAAATCTTTAAAAAAGAAAGAAAGAAAGAAAGAAAGAAAGGAAGGAAGGAAGGAAGAAAGAAAGGAAGAAAGATGCAAGGAACTACAAGGATGGAGACAGCGTGAGGAGCCTCAGACACCTGAGGGGGCCCATCAGGCGTCCCGGCACACGCCTCCTGTGAGTGCACCAGGACCAAGGAAAAGCACAAGCACAGGTGAAGAGATCGGCCAACTAGTCCAGAGTGTCTGATGAAAAACACGCACCTGCATATCCAAGAAGCTCAAAAACTTCAAGTATGATAAACCTAGAGAGCTCTAGACATTGTAATAAAACTTTCAAAGCCAAAGAAAAACAGAATTTTGGAAGTATTAACATCAAAGTACTTTCATGTTATTACTTTTGGCATAGCAGTGAAGACGCCACTTGGGATACCAGCACTGTGGTGTAGTGGACCAAGTTGCTACCTGCAGTGCCAGCATCCCATATGGGTGCTGGTTCCAGCCCTGGCTGCTCCACTTCTGATCCAGCTCCCTGCTAATGCACACGGGAAGGCAGCAGAAGATGGCCCAAGCACTTGGGCCCCTGCTACCTACGCAGGAGACAGGATGAGGCTCAAAGTTGCTGGCTCTGGTCTGACCCAGTTCTAGCTGTTGTGGCCATTTGGGGAGTGAACCAGCAGAATGGAAAATCTGTTTCTCTTTCTCTCTCTCTAACTCTGCCTTTCAAATAAATAAAAATAAATCTTTAAAGAACAAAAACAAGCATCTTGGGATGCCTGCATTCTGTATCTGAAGGGCACGTGTTCAAGTCCCAGTTCGAACCCCTGATTCCAGCTACCTGCTAATGCAAACCTTGGAGGGTAGCAAGTGATAGCCCATGTACTCGGGTCCCTGGGGGCCTGGACTAAGCTCCTGACTCCTGGCTTCAGCCTGGCTCTGGCCTGGCTGCTGTGGGCATTTGGAGAGTGAATTAGCAGATGAGATCTGTCTCTCCTGCTCTCTCTTTCACATAAATTTTTTTTTGACAGGCAGAGTGGACAGTGAGAGAGAGAGAAACAGAGAGAAAGGTCATATTTTGCCATTGGTTCACCCTCCAATGGCTGCTGTGGACGGCGCACCGCACTGATTCGATGGAAGGAGCCAGGTGCTTCTCCTGGTCTCCCATGGGGTGCAGGGCCCAAGCACTTGGGCCATCCTCCACTGCACTCCCGAGCCACAGCAGAGGGCTGGCCTGGAAGAGGGGCAACCAGGACAGAATCCGGCACCCCGACCGGGACTAGAACCCTGTGTGCCAGCGCCACAAGGCAGAGAATTAGCCTAGTGAGCTGCAGCGCTTGCCTCAAATAAACTTTTTTAAAAGGTTTTAAAAATTTAGAATACCCCATGTAAAAAAAATTAAAAAGTATATCTAAGGGATCCTCACTAAGACTAATAACTGACTAATCAGAAAGAGGAGAGGCAGAAGGAAGCTAGGGGATAGTCAAGACACTGAAAGGAAAACACTCAACCAAGAATTCCATACCCAGCAAAATACCTGTCAAAAACTAAGGAAAAATAAGTACTTTCTCCATTTCTGAAGTCTGGCTGATGGCTTCAGCTGGGCACAGCCCTGCGGTCATCTGTGGAGTGAGCCAGTGGATGAAAGCTCGCTCTCTCTCTCTCTCTCTCGATCACTCTCTCTCTCTCTCCCTCCCTCCCCCTTTGTAACTATTTATTTTTTTATTTATTTTTTTATTTTTTGACAGGCAGAGTGGACAGTGAGAGAGAGAGACAGAGAGAAAGGTCTTCCTTTTGCCGTTGGTTCACCCTCCAATGGCTGCCGTGGCTGGCACACCGCACTGATCCGAAGGCAGGAGCCAGGTGCTTCTCCTGGTCTCCCATGGGGTGCAGGGCCCAAGCACTTGGGCCATCCTCCACTGCACTCCCGGGCCACAGCAGAGAGCTGGCCTGGAAGAGGGGCAACCGGGACAGAATCCGGTGCCCCGACCGGGACTCTTTCAAATAAAAAATAAATCTTTAAAAAATCAGTGAAGACACTGGTTAGTCGTCGGCATCCCACATTGGGGTACCTGGCTCCAGTTTCTTGCTGATGCAGACCCTGGGAAGCAGTGATGATTGCTCAGATAATTGGGTTCTTGCACCCATGTGGGAAACCTGGATTGAAATCACAGCTCCCAGCTTTGTCCCACCCAATCTCAGCCGTGGGCGTCTGGGGAGTGAACCAGTGAATGACAGCTTGCTCTCTTGCTCTCTCTTCCCCCCTTGCCTCTCAAAGTTTTTTTTTTTAATTAAAAAGGATAAATTTTGTTGCAAAAAAAATTTTAAATCCATTTTCTGTAAACTTTTTGAATATTCCTAATATGCATGAATCTCAAAATGCTGTGCACCAAAATGAGCTTATCTTTCAATTCAAAATTTCCATGTTTTTTTAAAATTTATTCTTTTTACTTGAAAGGCAGAGTTACACAGAGAGAGGGAGGGGAAGGAAAGGAAGTGAGAAAGAGGGAGGGAGAAAGAGAGATCTTCCATAGGCTGGTTTACTCCCCAAATGGCCACAGTGCTTGGCCTGGGCCAGGCCAAAGCCAGGAGCCAGGAGTTTCTTCCAGGTCTCCCACGAGGGTTCAGGGGCCCAAGTCCTTGGGCCATTTTCCGTTGCTTTCCCAGGAGCATTAACAAGCAGATGAACTGAAAGTAGAGCAGCTGGGACTTGAACCAGCGTCCATACGGGATGGGCGGCATTGCAGGTGGTGGCTTAACTCATTACACAACACCAGCCCCTCCATGAACGTCATGAAGAACCTTGTAGAGTTCCTAAATGACCAGAAATTTTCTCTTGGATATATCTGTAACCATACAGAAATGAACATGTGCACAGAAAAATGAACACATAATGCCCCATCAGCATCATTTGTAATAGCCAGAAAGTGGAAACAACTAAAATGTCTATCAACAATGCAATAGCAAACAAAATGTGATAGTTCCAGCAAATGAGTATTAGGGGCCATAAAAAATGAAGTACTGACACACGCTACAACACAGATGAACACGGAAAACGCTATGCCAAGTAGAAGAAGCCAGCCACAAAAGATCACAAAGTGAATGATTTCATTCATATCAAAGTTCAGAACAGGGACATCTACAGAGACGTGAGGCCTGAGGACCAGGGTGGAGAGGGGATGACAGGGAGAGAGCTAAATGGGACAGGGACTCATCTCAGGCTTATTTTTAATTTAGTTACGTTGCACGTACTCTAGAATCGACTGTGATAATGGAAGCATATGTCTGTGAATATATGTTGAATTGTTCACTTTAAACAGGTAAATTGTGTATACATTACATCTCAACCAAACAATGCATAATGCTTTATTTTGCTTTTTAACTGTATGCACGTAGTTCTACTTTCAATATTATATGAAAAATAAGAGCTATTAAAATGCTACATAATGCCAAGCAAGCTAATCATTTTTTTTCTTACCATTGTCACCATTTATTCTTATTTCATATTCTTTGTAGAGTCTTTCTGCATTTTTAAGTATCTCCTCCATGTACTGCTGCTCTGGCGGCAACTCCCCTTCCATATTTCTATGGCGACTAAATATCCCAAGGCCGATGTCTGCCCAGTTCTCCTGTAAATGCCTGATAATCTTCATGCTGTCGTGTCTGGACACCAGCATGTCCCCCGTGATCTGCGCCTTCTCCTCAGTCAGCATCTGGAGGGCAAGCACAGTGCACAGTGACCACTCACCCAGAATCCACCCAGACCCTTCTTCCCCGGTCTCCCGGCTCCGGTGGGGTTGCCAATGCCATTACTAACACTCACATCATTTCTTCAGGGCCACGAGAAACGGTAGGAGCTACACAGTTTTATATTTAAAGTTAAAGTGAATTTAAATCAACTTTGATACTCTATGACACAATCCATGATTAACCAGTAACTGTATTAAATTCTAGGTGGATTGAAAAAAAAAAAGTGACAAGAAATTAAGTCCTAGAGCGTGGCGCATGTCTAATGACTGTGGTGAGGCTGTGACATATCGGCTCCCAGGTCCCCCACTACACTGGAAAAGGTCTTGGAATGTACACACTGTAGTTTGTGCACATTTTATTTATCTCTCTAATCCCCAGTCCAAGTCTTGAATGAGAACTATCAATACATATTTCTGTAAAAAATAAGGTCCACTGCATAGATAGAGAGTTCGGCATTATCTTGAGAATGGAAGCATTACCCACCCTCCAAGACAAGTATTCAGTGTAGGGAGGTGGTGTGGCAGACAGAATTGTGGCGTTGGTGGCCGGCACTGCAGCTCACTAGGCTAATCCTCCACCTGCGGCGCCAGCACACCGGGTTCTAGTCCCGGTTGGGGTGCCAGATTCTGTGCCGGTTGCTCCTCTTCCAGTCCAGCTCTCTGCTGTGGCCCAAGAGTGCAGTGGAGGATGGCCCAAGTGCTTGGGCCCTGCACCCCATGGGAGACCAGGAGGAAGCACCTGGCTCCTGGCTTCGGATCCACACAGTGTGCCGGCCGTAGCGGCCATTTGGGGGGTGAACCAACAGAAGGAAGACTTTTCTCTCTGTCTCTCCTCTCTCTCTCACTATCTAACTCTGTCTGTCAAAAAAAAAAAGAATTGTGGCATTGGCGAGGCTGAGACCAAATGCTGACTCTGTCACACCACGTATAGGTCACTTACGTACGTAACATCTAAGAGTCCTATGGTTCAGTTTCTGTATCTGTGAGCTGGGGTTTCTAAGACCTGCACTGTAAATTAGATACTGTGTGGGGAGCAGCACTGGCCCTTCAGCAGGATGAAGTGCTCAGACGCTGAGTCACCAGTATTCCTAATGAAGAAGCACGATCTCTCAGCTCCATCTACCCATGTCCAAGCTTAACTGAACTCTATACACTGCGTATTACACAGCTGATGTCTTCCACTGGGAGGACATTCTGGTCCACTGTGGGGTCTGGATGAGACTTCACGGATTCGATACTCCCTTTGGAAGTGTTTCAGTGTCACATTCTGTATTTTCCTTCGTCAGGCTAATCAACTACTGCAATGTGATACTGATTTAAATGACGAAGCTTGAATACTTTACAAAAGACGTGATTAACGGATAAACAAAATATGGTATATAAATACATATGATGGAATATTATTCAGCCTTAAAAAGGAAGGAAATTCTAACACTTGCCACAACAGGGATGAACCCTGAGAACATTACGCTGACCAAATACTGTGTGAGTCTACTTATAGGAGGTACCGAGGTACCGGGAGCAGTCAAATTCAAACAGAAAGGAGACGATGCGCACTCGAGGCTGGTGAAGGCGGAACTGGGCACCCTTCGGGAAGATGAACGTTCTGGGGCTGCTGGTGGTTGCACAACACTGTGAATGTCCTTAATGCCCCCGAACTTTACACATGAAACAAGGTCATTAACCTCAAAAGTCCACATCGTCCTTAAGGGCAACGCCAGGCACATAGGAGACACAAACGTTTCTCACGTATGACAATCAGAAGACAGAATCAGAACCATTGTCAGTGCTACCACAGTAACTTTTCCCTCAATTTTTTTTGAGGGGGAAGGAGGAGGGCAGGCTAATTTTATTTAACTCAAAACTCTGAAATAGAACTGGAAACATCTATGCGTATTTTAAAAGGTCCCTCATAAAACTAAGCATGGTATTTTTAAAGACTGAGATGTGACTCAGTCGGAGGTAAGGAATGTCAAGTTTACAACCAGCACCTTGATGGACAAGTTGTTAACTATAAAGTGTTACCTTTTGCCACTGCTTGAAGTCTGGAATAACCAACTCTAGCACATTGCCCTTATTAGAGAACAAAATGTCTTTCTCACTGAAAGAAGAAAAAAGCGAAAGAAAAGTCTGAGAACAAGGTAAAAACAAAGGAAGTCATAAGTGCATACACTTAATAGCAACTGACAAAAGTTTTGCCTCAGTGATTTCAAGCATGCCGTCCAGATACAGCCTCTTAGAAATCCAAAAATGCAGACACTGGGGCCCCCACTGTGGTACAAGAGGCTTAAGCCTCCGCCTACAGCGCCGGCATTCCATATGGACACCAATATGTGTCCCAGCTGCTCCACTTCCAGTCCAGCTCCCTGCTAATGGCCTGGGAAAGCAGAGGAGGATGGTCCAAGTGCTTGGGACCCTGCACCTGCATGGGAGACCCAGAAAAAGCTCCTGGCTTCTGGCTTCGTATCAGCCTGACTCTGGTCATTGTGGCCATTTGGGGAGTGAACCAGTGAATGGAAGATCTTTCTCTGCCTCTCAAATAAATAAATCTTTAAAATAAAATTTTATTAGAGACCTGAGCAACCAAGTTTCAGGACAATGGGCCACGACAGCATTTAACAGTGGTCCCTGAGTCTGGGGAATTCAAAACTAGACCATCAGCTTAAGAATTCCTGTTGGCCAGTGCCGTGGCTCAACAGGCTAATCCTCCGCCTTGCGGCGCTGGCACACCAGGTTCTAGTCCTGGTCGGGGCGCTAGATTCTGTCCCGGTTGCCCCTCTTCCAGGCCAGCTCTCTGCTGTGGCCCCGGAGTGCAGTGGAGGATGGCCCAAGTGCTTGGGCCCTGCACCCCATGGGAGACCAGGAGAAGCACCTGGCTCCTGCCATCGGATCAGTGCGGTGCACCAGCCGCAGCGCACCAGCCGCAGCGGCCATTGGAGGGTGAACCAACGGCAAAGGAAGACCTTTCTCTCTGTTTCTCTCTCTCACTGTCCATTCTGCCTGTCAAAAAAAAAAAAAAGAAGAAGAATTCCTGTTGATTACAGCTGCCAAAACAATATGCAAATAGCAAGGAAGCCTAGTGAGTAATTAAAGTAATTACTAGACTCAGCATTCAGGTCCAGGATCCCGACTTTAGAAAAGAGTTTCCTTTAATTTTCTGAAGTCTCACAAGGAGAAAGCTGTTGATAACAAAGTTTCTGAAGACAAAGAGAAGAGAACCCGGCCACCTGTGCACCCTCCCAGCTAAGGGTCAACAAACTCCAGAAATGTGCGCCTGGCAGTGGCAAGCAGCTGGGAGTGGTACCAGCTTCAGCTTCCAGAACTTCCACATCTACTAACTGGGACTTTTTTTTTTTTTTTACGGGGTATGAGAATTGTTCTCAATTTCAAATGGAAACAGTACCTACATGTGTCTCCTCAGCAGACAAAGCCTCTTTAAAGTTCTTAAAAACAACCCTTAAAATCATCCAGCCCAGCCTGTATCCAAAGTGCAGACTCCCACCGAACTTGGCTGTGATTTGGTCATTCCGGTGCAATTTAAGGACTTTCCTGGCAGCTGCTTCCATTATCAGAGTCCTCTAATCCTTGCAAAGTATGACAGCCAGTGAAAGACAATTGCCCTCTAACTGTCACTCAGTGGTTCTACTTCTCTGCAGAGGCACTGTGCTATGGGATTTGCAGATGGCCAGCTACTCATGTTTGCCAAGAGTAATGACATAAGTCGACTCCATTTTAAAGGGAGAAATAAAAAGAGCTGGATTTAAATGAAAGCAGCAGCAGTTGGGCGGGGGGTTCAGGACACAGACAGCACTGGAAACCACAAGACTTTCAGAGTCCTCTGCAGGGCTGAGCCCTTGTAAGGTCTGTTGGTTATCTCCCCAAAATCTATGCTTGAGCAGTTATAAGGTAAACCATTGAGAGAGACAGGAGAATAGGACTGAGTTATCAGATATAACATGGTATAATCAGGAAACCAGGATTTCAGCAGACCCACTTATTATCAGCCAAGAACTGCTGCCATTTGACAACGCCGTCCTTAACAATCTGCAGTTTCTCCGAGGTACACTCCTCCGTTTGTTCCACCTCCTGTTTAAATTTGTTCATTAAGTTTCTCCATTTCTGTGTCAACTTCTGCAACAACGCAAGGTCTGCAGTATCCTAGATGAAAGCATGAAATCAAACAACTTTTCTTGTAACAAATATTAATGAGCACACACCAGGCCATTATTAATACTATAGAGAAATCCAAAGGAAATGGGTTGAAATATTAAAAAGATATTTTTCTTTAAAAATATCATCAGTGACACTACTACACAGTTTGCTGATGGATTTTTTATGGTACATAAAATATTTGGGACAAGATTTCTCTCTTTGCAACATGAACCCAATTTTCCCACAAGGCTTTCACAGGGACAGTGTGTGCTCTGGAAAGAAATCAGATAGGACCAAATGTGAATCCTCACCAGTTACTGTAAACTTGAGTGATATTATTTAATCCCCTTGTGATTAATTTTTATTACTCATAAAATAAAGGCTCATACATATTCTCTCGGGTTTAAGAGCTAGATGGGATGACAGTGTGAGCAGTTTGCCTCAGTAGAAACATGCTGAATATGGGTTCTCGCCTTTTCTCGCTACATGCTCACTGATTTCTCCATAAAGTGCATAGAATACACTGATAATGCAGCTATTTAATATACACAGTTACTTATTTTTTAAGTTAACGCATTAATAAATGAATCATAACTATAATTCTGTAGGGTTATTAAACTCTGATAAAGGCAAATATAAGGAAAAGCTTTTATTCACTTTTCCTTAGATCTTTCATTCTGCACACAGTAAAGCACAAATATGCAACTACATTTTTAAAGAACCTATACATATAGCAAGGCAGGCCTTGTGACGCAGTGGGTTAATGTGCCCCTTGGGATACCACATCTCTCAGCAGAGTGCAGGTTCAAACCCTGGCTGTTCTGCTTCTGATCCAGCTTCCTGCTAATGCATCCTGAGAGTCAGTGGATGATGCTTCAAGTGTTTTGGTCCCTGCCACCCATGTGGTAGATCCAGGTGGAGTTCTGGGCTCCTGGCTTCAGCCTGACTGCTGTGGATGTTCAGGGAATGAACCAGCCAATGGAAGATATCTCTCGCCACCTCCACTTCCACCTCCACCTCCACCTCTACCTCCTCTACCTCCTCTACCACCTCTACCTCCTCTACCACCTCTACCTCTACCTCTACTTCTCTCTCTCTCCAATCCCTCCCTCCCTCTGTCTTTCAAATAAATAAAAATAAAAATTTAATGGTCTCGACTCTCAACACTTGGAGTCTTTTATCCACAACTGAAGTGAATTGAACTTTACCTTTGTTGACAGCAGTATGATGAAATGTTTAGTATACTTATTCCAGCCTTTTTCATTGAGGTAAAGTCTTTTAGCCAATATGATTCTATTTCTTTCAATTACCTATAAAAATAAGGTACTATGATAAGGAAGCTAAAACATTAGCAAACCATTAGAATTTACGAGTGTTTCCACATATCAATGTTTCATGGAAGTATCAATAACCAAAATTTCTGGCTCATTTACTAATTTGAATCACAAATTTGCATTTTCCAAAACTACTGGACTGAAAACCAAATTCAAGTACAAGCAGAGGTTCTCCAAGAGTTTGATCTCATGACCCCTTTGTACCCTTCGCACTCTTGAAAATTACTGAGAACACCAAGATGCTTTTGTTTTATATCTACTGATATTTACTGTTCTGGAAATCAAACTGTAATTATTTAAAATATGTATTTGCTCATTCAGTTAAACATAATACAAATAAACCCATTATGTTAATATAAATAGCATTTTTATGAAAAATAATTTACATGTTTTCAAAAAACTAAGTGAAAAGAGTGCACTGTTTTACATTTTACAAATCTCTTTCATATCCGCCCTAAAGACAACAGAGCTGGATTCTTATATTTGTTTCTGCACTCCATTTATCGCAATATTCCATGTCATGCAGTTTCTAGGACACCCCACCACATACTCATGAATGAATGAGAATGAAAAGGGCAAATAACATCTTTGATTCATAACGAAACTAGTTTTGGAATCACAGAGCTCCCACAGGGTGTCCTGGACTCCCAGGGACGGGTCCTGCGGCCATACTCTGAGAACCACTGATAAACTGAATCAGATGTCCAGCTGCTGAGTGAATGGCCATTCTGGACACCGTGAATACAGCTGTGAACAGAGACCCAGTCCTCACACTTAGAGAGCTGCCATCCCGCTGACTGGCAGAACATCAGGGCTGACTGAGCACAAAGCCTCACTGACAACCTTCTGAGGCATTGGCGCCTGCTTTTAATAAGAGGGGGTTCATGTGTACCCTCTCTTCTCACACTGGACGGGCATTGCTCAGATCTGTTTCCTTGGATTGTGTGTGTATACCACCTACACATATATAGTGTAGGTCTGTGTGTGTATACCAACCACACATATATAGTGCACATCTGTGCATATATCACTACACATATATAGTGCATGTCTGTGTGTGTATACCAACCACATGTAATATAGCGCACGTCTGTGTGTGTATACCACCTACACATATATAGTGCAGGTCTGCGTGTGTATACCAACTACATGTAATATAGTGCATGTCTGTGTGTATACCACTATACATATATAGTGCACGTCTGCGTGTGTGTACCAACTACATGTAATATAGTACACGTCTGTGTGTGTATACCACCTACACATATATAGTACAGGTCTGTGTGTGTATACCAACTACATATAATATAGTGCACGTCTGTGTGTGTATACCACCTACACATATATAGTGCATGTCTGTGTGTGTATACCACCTACACATATATAGTACAGGTCTGCGTGTGTATACCAACTACATGTATATAGTGCACATCCGTGTGTGTATACCACTATACATATATAGTGCACGTCTGTGTGTGTGTACCAACTACACATATATAGTGCACATCTGTGTGTATACCACTATACATATATAGTGCATGTCTGTGTGTGTATACCACTTACACATACATAGTACACGTCCGTGTGTATACCACTATACATATATAGTACACGTCTGTGTGTGTACCACTACATATATATAGTCTGTGTGTATATCATGTCTGTGTATGTATGTGTATACCAACTACATGTATAAACCTGCTAATATATTTAAGATAATTTTAATTAAATGTATGTAGTCTTTTATAATATTCTGAAACTTGATGTTTTTATTTATTGTACACATCTTTTCATACACATAAGAGGAGTTTTCAAAAAAAGTCATGGAAAACATGTATTCTGAAGAAAACTGAATGTATCTGAAATTTTTTGTACCAAAATACTCATTTTTTAGTTCCATTTTTCCATGAGCTTGTGGAAGTATCCTTGTATATGCCTGCAACATTCTTAAATAACAATTGCTTCATGTTCTATTATATGGATAACTACAATTTATTTCCATACTGATGGATATTTAGGCTATCAGAATCTAAAGTTTATTAACATTTATTTTAGAGAGTGAGCAAGAAAGAGTACTTCCACACACTGGTTCACTCCCCCAGATTCCTGCAACAGTGGCCAGGGCTGGAACCAGAAGCTAGGAACACAACCCAGGTCTCCCACGGAGGGGACAGGGACCCAGGAATCTCAGCCATCACAAGTGCTTCCCAGGGTCTGCAACAGCAGGAAGCGGCCAGCGGGAGCTAGAGCCACGCACCTTAACCAGTGTCCTAACAACAGGCCAAATGCCTTCTATTTTCATATATTTTGAAATGATAAAACAATGCTGAAATGGATAACCATATCCTTATTCCTTTTTACCAGTTTTTCTCAGAAACTGATTTAAATTTAAAATACAGAAGCTTTCCGACTTAGATTGGGGTTATACCCCAATAAGCCCACTGTAAGTTGAAAATACTGTAAACCGAAAATACATTTCAGGGGCTGGCACTGTGGTACAGCGGGTTAAGCCCTGCCTGCAGTGCCAGCATCCCATATGGGCACCGGTTCGATTTCCGGCTGCCCTGCTTCAGATTCTACTCCCTCTAATGGCCTGGGAAAACAGTGGAAGATGGCCCAAGTGCCTGGACCCTTGCCATCCATGTGGGACACATCCATGTGGGCTCCTGGTTTTGACTTCGCCCAGTCCCATCTGTTGTGGCAATTTGGGGAATGAACCTGTAGATGAAGATCTCTCTCAATCTCTCCCTCTCTGTGCCTTCCTGCTCTCTCTGTAACTGTGTGTGTATGTGTGTATGTGTGTATGTAAAAGACAATACATTTCAGACTATCTAGGGCAAGATGGCGGAATAGGAAGGCAGCACACTGATAGTCCGGGGAGAGACAGTTTAATAAAAGTGGAGATACTGCAGGTTCAAGGAAGAGTAGGGGAAGAAACAGCAGAGGAAACTCTTCCGGAACTAGTGATTCACAGTGG
>CM027388.1:135482356-135557267 GCA_015711505.1 Sylvilagus bachmani
AGGGAAGTTATGGGGGGGAAGCCATTGTAATCTATAAACTGTATTTTGGAAATTTATATTCTTTAAATAAAAGCGTTATAAAAAAAAAGACAATACATTTCAGACATGTAAGCTACTGAACATCATAGCTTAGCAACACAGTACACTGTAGGATTTCAGCTGGTCACCCTTGTAATTTGTGGCTGACTGGGCGCTAGCTGCAGCTCACTGCCACTGCCCAGTGCTAGTTTCTACTGAACACGTATCACTGTCATACCATCATCAAATCATAAAAATCCCAAGTTGGGAACCATCATAAATTAGGACTATCTGAATTGTTAGCTCTTATACAAATCTTCAAAATAGTTTTATCAATTTGTATTCCTATCAATAATACATGATAGTGTTCATGTTTATCATCTTTTTAATGCCTGCTAATCTTAGCTAAAAATGATATCAACTCTTTATGTTCCATATTATTAATTATTGGTGAGGTTAGACACATTTTCATATAATTATTAGCCATTTGAATTTCTCACCCTTAATTACCTGACTATATTCTGTGCCCATTGTTTTACTGAATTATTTCCATGTTTAAAATGTATTTACTAGACTACTTCCATAACATTTATTGTCTGCTCCATAAAGTACTAACGTTTGATCCCAGTGTGTTACTTGCTTTTGTTTCTGGTCACCGGCACCTCATGGAAGTTTCTAGTTTCCAGGTTTCCTTTCATGTGGTATTTAGAAAGGACTTCCCCATTCTAGTATTACAGAAACATCCACAGGGGCTGCCATTGTGGCGCAGTGGGTTAAGCTGCCAGTTGTGATGCCAGCACCCCATATGGGCACTGGTTCATGTCTTGGCTGCTATACTTCGGATCCAGCTCCCTGCCAATGGCCTGGAAAGAGCAGAGGAAGATAACCCAAGTGTGTGGACCATGCCACCCATGTGGGAGACCCAGAAGAAGCTCCTGGCTTTGGCCTGGCCCAGCCTGGCTGTTGAACCCATTTAGAAAGTGAACCAGCAGATGGAAGATCTCTCTCTCTGTATCTCCGCCTTTAAAATAAATTAATTTTTTAAAATTCTCACTCTTCACTTATTATATTTATAGTTTCATTATTTTACTTCTAAATATTTAATGTCTTCTAGAATTTACTTTTTTATGTAAACTTTCTGTGAGGTAGGTATCCAAATCTTTTAATAACTGGATAACCAATTCTGTCAATATAATTTGAATATATACATATATATATATACATGAGTCTATTTATGAACTTTCTATTCTGTCCTTTTGTATTTATTTTTACCAACAAACACATTCTTACTTTGATTTTAAGTATATTTTGATGTCAAAAATACAAGTTATTTCTTATTAATATTTAAAAAAAATTCATTAGAGGAAGGCATTTGGTACAGTGGTTAAGATGCTGCTTGGGGCTGGCACTGTGGTACAGTGGGTTAATCCTCTGCCTGCATATGGGTGCCGGGTTCTAGTCCCAGTTGCTCCTTTTCCAGTCCAGCTCTCTGCTATGGCCTGGGAAGGCAGTGGAGGATGGTCCAAGCACTTGGGCCCCTGCACCTGCATGGGAGACCAGGAAGAAGCTCCTGGCTTCAGAACAGCATGGCTCCGGCTGTTGTGGCCATTTGGGGAGTATACCAACATATGGAAGACCTTTCTCTCTCTCTCTCTCTCTCTCTCTCTCTCTCTCTCTGTCTATAACTCTACCTTGAAAATAAATGAATAATTTTTTTAAAAAAAGGGTTCTGCTTGGGATGCTTACATCTCTTGTCAGAGTGCCTGGGTTGTAGCCCAAGCTCTGCTCCTGATTCCAGCTTCCTGCTAACACATACCTGGGAGGCCTGATTGAGTTCCAGGCTCCGGGCTTTGGACTGGCTTAGCTCTAGCTATTGTAGGCATGTGGGGAGTGAGCCAGCAGGTGGAAGCTTATTTGCTCTTTCACTTGCTCACTCTCTCTTGCTGCCTTTCAAGTAAATAAATACTTTTAAAAGTCTTCCAGACAGGAGCCTGCACTGTGGCTCACTTGATTAATCTTCCGCCTACAGTGCTGGCAACCCATATGGGCACCAGTTCTAGTCCCGGTTGCTCTTCTTCCAGTCCAGCTTTCTGCTGTGGCCTGGGAGCAGGGAGGATGGTCCAAGTCCTTGGGTCCATGGGAGGAAACACCTGGCTCCTGGCTTCAGATCGGCGTAACTCCGGCCATAGCGGCCATTTGCGGGGGGGAAAAACCAACGGAAGGAAGACCTTTCTCTCTGTCTCTCTCTCTCCCACTGTCTAACTCTATCTGTCAAATAAAAAATAAATAAACAAACAAACAAATAAATAAAAAGAATGCTATTGATTTAGAAAAAAAATCTTTCAGATGGCTTACAAATTTGTCAGCTTGTCAATTTTGTAAAAATAAGATAGATATTCAGATTTCTTTTTTGGTTTTTTGACAGGCAGAGTTAGACAGTGAGAGAAAGAGACAGAGAGAAGGGTCTTCCTTCCATTGGTTCACCTCCCAAATGGCCACTTCGGAGGTAGGCCAATCCGAAGCCAGGAGCCAGGTGCTTTCTCCTGGTCTCCCATGTGGGTGCAAGGCCCAAGCACTTGGGCCATCCTCCACTGCCTTCCCGGGCCACAGCAGAGAACTGGACTGGAAGAGCAGCAACCGGGACAGAACCAGTGTCACAACCAGGACTAGAACCTGGGGTGCCGGTGCCGCAGGTAGAGGATTAGCCTAGTGAGCCGCAGCACTGGCCTGATATTGAGATTTCTAATTGAATTTATAATTTGGAGTAAACTGACATCTATATAATTTTGATTATTCTTCTCAACTAATGATGCATAGATCTCCTTTTCTCTAGTTTTAGGTTCTTCAGTAAAGTTGTAGGATTTTCAATAGACTGTATGGTTATTAGTCCCTTCTTGTTGCATTCATTCTCTTTGCATTTTTAATTCTGAAGCATTACTGTAATAACCCACAGGCTACCACACTTCAAGTCACTTGTCATCGTGTGTACTAGGTTATTAGGACCAGAATGCAATATCCAGTGATGATATATGGTTATATTATATGAAAAAATTAAAACTGGCTTCTCTGGTTTATTATTAGTATCAATTAAAGTTGAATTTTTGACACATTCCCAAATATACTTCATAGATTGTGGGGGGAATAAACAGTCCTCAATTGTGCAATAACTAGGTACCCAACAGAGGAAAAAAAGAAAGGCAAAAAACTAACTTCACCTTTTCAAGGACCACATAAGCTATATTCTTCATTAATAAATACAGACGTTCATTTGAGGGAGGGAGTTATCTATATTATTACAAATCATAAAACAAAACTCATCTAGACAAAAAGAAAGCCGAGTTGCAGTCTGATGAACCAACCTTCAGGGCCAGTTCGTACGTCGCTGAGCTCCAGTTATCTCTCTCTGCCATTAACTGTTTAATATCAGTCTCCATCCGGCCTCTTTGCAGTGTATATAAGTCATGGTATTCCTCAACAATTCTAAAAGGAAAATTAAATATCTATATAGACAATTGTTAAAAGGACTGTGTTCTATAATAAGCATTATGTTCCTTTAAAATGCATAAGGTAATTATAATATAATTGCTCAATAAACTGATAACATTATATACAGTGAAACAGAAGAAAAAAATAACATTTTGTTTATAAATCCTACAGTCATAAAGAAAGTGAAATGTCCAAAACATTGTTCCCTGCTCTAAGTACTTCTTTTCTCTATTTGCTAGATTTTTTAGAACTTGGTATTCCAATGGTAAGTCTCATGATGCCTAATGAAAAATCCACAACACAAGTAGCGATAATACAGCAGCTTTATTAAGCTTCTTGGGTCACAGACTAAGCATTCTTTATGAAAAGCACAAAGCCCAGTAACTGCAAGCCACTACTTTTTTTTTTTTTTTTAAGATTTATTTTGTTTATTTGAAAGACAGAGTTAGAGAGAGAGAGACAAGAGAGAGAAATCTTCCATGTGCTGGTTCACTCCCCAAAAGGTTGCAACAACTGGAGCTGCGCCCATTTGAAGCCAGGAGCCAGGAGCTTTTTTCGGGTCTCCCATGTGGGTAAAGGGGCCCAAGGACTTGGGCCATCTTCCACTGTTATCCTGGGCCATAGCAGAGAGCTGGATTGGAAGTGGGGCAGCTGGGACTAGAACTGGCGCCCATATGGGATGCCAGCGTTTCAGGCCAGGGCTTTAGCCCGCTGCACCACAGCGCCGGCCCCAAGCCACTACGTTTTTAAATTGGGAATAGGCACTTGGCTCATCAGTGAAGCTGTTGCTTAGGACACACACAGTCCATAATGGAGTATGGGTTTCAGGCCCAAGCTCTTCCTGCAAATCCAGCTTCCTGCTAACACGCACCCTGGGAAGCAGCTGGTGATGGCTCAAGTACTTGGGTCCCTGCCATCGAAGCATAAGAGTGTGGGAGACCTGGACTGATTTCCAGGCTTCTGGCTTCAGCCTGGGCCAGTTCCAGATGTCCCCAGCATTTGGGGAGTGAACTAGTGAAAGGAAGATCTGTCTATCTCATTATTTCAAATAAAATAAAAACAAGTAAATACTTAAAAAATAAATTTGGGGACTGGTATGGTAGTACCCCCACGTGCAATGCTAATATCCAACATGAGTGCCCGTTAGTGTCCTGGCTGCTCCTCTTTCAGTCCAGCTTCCTGTTCATATGCCTGGGAAGAAGTACAAGATGGCTCAAATGCTTGAGTCCCTGCCATCCACGTGGGAGACCCAGGATGGAGTTCCTGGCTCCTAGCTTTGGACTGGCCCAGCCACAATCATTGTGACCATTCAGAGAGTGAACCAGCGAAGGGAAGAGACCTCCCTCTCACTCTCTTTCAAATAAATAAATAAATCTAAAAAATAAATTTTAAATTATATATAATTCATGCAAGGTTAAAAGGAATTCTCTCCTAACCATGCAAAAGCTTAAGTATTTAACTCTCTGTCTTTCCGTAACAGAGAAAAAGGGGACAGCTCTGTGAGTTCTAACTCCAAGGCCAGGTGATGAGGGGCTGGCACTGGAGCATTAGTGGGCAGAGCTGCTGCCTGTGGTGCCAGCATCCCATACGGATGCCAGTTCCTGTCCCAGCTGCTCCACTTCTAATCCTCTTCCCTGCTAATGGCCTGGGAAAAACAGGGGAACACGGCCCAGGTGGTTGGGCCCCTGGGCTAACCACATGGGAGACCTGGAAGAAGCTCCTGGCTCCTGGCCTTGGTCTGACCCATCCCTGCCATTGCAGGCATCTGAGGAGTGAGCTAGCTGATGGAAGATCTGCATCTCCCTCTGTGGCTCTGATTTTCAAATTAATTAATTAATTTTTTAAAAAAAATCAAGGCAATGAATCCCAGCTTGTAGCCTTTTTTTTTCAAAATAACTGGATAGGGCAGCAGCAGATGGCCACAGCAGCTACTGCCTTGACAAGGCTTCCAAGTTAACTTTGGAACAAAAACTGCAAGTCTTTATCCACCCCACTCCCTCATCAGGCAAGAGCTGTCCTACAGGCTGAAAGGACGTCTCTGGTAACAGGAGGGAAATGCCAAGCAATGCTCTTGAATACCCTTGAAATTACTGTAAAAGTCTCGAACACGCTTAATCCTACGTTAGTGCCTCTTCCATCCCAGAAGGGGTAACTCACTCCTTTGAGGAAGTCCCCTCCCAGACGCAGGCCAGCAGGGAAAGCCCCAGGACCTCCCATTACCACCCCCAGGAGGAATGGCTTCCTCAGAGAAGGACAACGAAGCACAGGCAATGCAACGGTGCACCCACGACAAGCTGCTCCGCTTCCTCCTGGGACAGCAGGCCAGAAGGCCGCACGGGGCACGCAAATAAATCCACCCTCTCTCCTGACCTTCATCTGCAGCTCCTCTTGCAAGAGAGAAAAGAATGGGGACCAAGGCTAACCAGGGGCCACCCCCCACACAATGTTTCTATAAAAGTTCTGTTTTCTTAAAAAAAGAAAAAAATGTGAACGAGTATGATATAATCAGTAACATGATAATTCAAGGTGGGGGGTACATGAGTGTTCATTATAAGATTTTCTTTTTCTGAACATCTGAATTAAGAGTATCTCCTGGCCAGCGCCGCGGCTCACTAGGCTAATCCTCCGCCTTGCAGCGCCAGCACACTGGGTTCTAGAACCAGTTGGGGCACCGGATTCTGTCCCGGTTGCCCCTCTTCCAGGCCAGCTCTCTGCTGTGGCCCGGGAGTGCAGTGGAGGATGGCCCAAGTGCTTGGGCCCTGCACCCCATGGGAGACCAGGAGAAGCACCTGGCTCCTGCCTTCGGATCAGCACGGTGCGCCAGCCGCAGCACACTGCCCGTGGCGGCCATTGGAGGGTGAACCAACGGCAAAGGAAGATCTTTCTCTCTGTCTCTCTCTCTCACTGTCCACTCTGCCTGTCAAAAAATTTTAAAAAAAAAGAAAGAAAGAAAGAAAGAAAGAGTACCTCCTGTTGTCACAGCACTGATTAGGTGTCAGACACCATCCTAAGTGCTTTTTTTATACTAACACCTTCCTATCAAGTAAAAAATTATCATTTCAATCTCCACTCACCATGGGGAGCTAAGTGAGGCCCAGAGAAGGTCAGAGACTTTCCCAAGGGTGCACAGCCTGCAGCATGGTGCCAGCGTCTCTGCTATGCACACTGCCTCTATACTTTCTTCTAGAAAACTAGAACGTCACAGTCTGCAAACCTCATTCAACAACCTTGTCAGTGCTGACACCAGCCACCTGCCTCCAATGGAAAGGTCAGGTTTTATTTTCTTTCCTCTCGGAATGAGAAAGCAACCAAATTCAGATGAAGTAAGCTACATGCATCTGTAGAATTCAAGCAGTCAGTGTCACACACATTGTTTCAGAAGTCACAGAGGCACCTCCTACGTAAGTCACACCAACTTGAAGCAACTCACCTGGCATTCTTTTCAGCATCTAAAAGAGCCTGTGCCAAATCCTTATGGGCCTTCTCCGCTTCCTTCGTTAACTTCACATCATGTGCCCGAACCAGACACAGTTCCCTGAAGGAAAGCAAAGATACTTAACTCGCAGGCTCTACTCAGCGAATCAGATTTAGATTCCAGCACCGTCTCAGTTACGTGCACCTGCCTTCCTTTTCCTCCTCATAACCCAAATCAAGAAATCTAGCCCACAAGGGGGATGGAGCCCTGACAGGTTTGACAGTGGACTCTGATCAGGAAAAAAAAAGGCAGAAGGAGGGTAGGTCCGGGCACAGGAGTTAAGTCATTGCTTGGACCCTGGGGAGTGAACCAATGGTTGAAGAGCTCTCTCAATTTCTGTTCCTGTCTCTGTCTCTCTCAAATAAAATGAAAATAAATAAATATTTTTTAAAGGATCTCATCTTGCCACAAGGAAGACAGATGATCAGTAAACTTCACTGCTGTATAATACTTAGTTCTCTCTTCAGGATCTGAATCTGAACATCCACAATCATGGCCCCACTCTGTAAACCTGATTAAGGTAAACACGTGCATGGGAGAAAGAAGGGGGACAACACTGTGGCGAAGTAGGTTGAGCTTCTGCCTGCAGCACCAGCATCCCATATGGGCGCCGGTTCAAGTCCCGGCTGCTCCACTTCCTGTCCAGATCCCTGCTATGGCTTGGAAAATCAGTGGAAGATGGCCAAGGCAAGGGCTTGGGCCCCTGCACCTGCATGGAAGACCTGGAAGAAGCTCCTGGCTCCTGGCTTCAGATCAGCTTAGCTCTGGCCATTACAGCCATCTGAGGAGTGAATCAGTGGATGGAAGAACTTTCTCTCTGTCCCTCTCTCTGTCTGTAACTCTGTCTCTCAAATAAATATTTAAAAAGAAAGAGAGAGAAGGAGGGAGGGAGGGAGGAGAAAGAAAAAGAATCATGAGTCTTTTCCCTAGGAAAAATATGCAATGACTTGGTTTCTGTAACACAAGTAGCCATATCTACATATGCGTTTGCAACTACATCCAGTTCTTTCTGAGCTCGTGCTAAACACGAAAAGACAAAAAATCCTCGCCTTGAACTATTCCCTTTTTCCCCACACATTTTTTGCTCTCTTTAGACACGTGGCTTTAACACAGTGTTTACCTGGTCAGTTCCTCAATAACGTTCTTGAAATTATATAACTCTTGTAAGATGCGCTGGTCCATCACTCGCTGCGTAACCAGGTCTTTGTAGAAGTCGATCATCTGCCGGGCAATCTGGTCGAGCATCTGCACGTACCTCTCTCTGTGTGAGAAACGAGGGAACGGGCATCGGCGCTGGCACCCAAGGAGCCAGAGCCAACACAGGCCCCAGGAAGTGTGTGGGAGAAGAAAGCACTGGTAAAGAAGGAAATCGCAAGCAGACACTGAGGACGGACGCGTGGGAAGGGTGGGCAGAAGAGAAGGGGATCCGGGCTGTGCTCTGCCACGTTTAAACGTTTGAGCAAAGGCATAAGCAGAGATGTGGCGTTTAGAGGGGCTGGTACTGCGGCATAGCAGGTTAAAGTCCCAGCCTGCAGTGCCGGCATTCCATATGGGCGCCGGATTGAGTCCCAGCTGCTCCACTTCTGATCCAGCTCTCTGCTGTGGCCTGGGAAAGCAGTGGAAGATGGCCCAAGTCCTTGGCTCCTGGCTCCTGGCTTTGGGAAGAAAATAGTCACTGACAAGCACGACAAAAACAAGGACTTGTCTTGCTTCTTTTTCGAAGTTATAAACTCTGTAAGGATACAAATCAGGTCTTATATATGTGTATATTTAGAACATCTAACAGACTGTCCAGAATATAGTGAGATTTCTCTAAATAGTTGAATTCATGAATAAAACCACTTTTCTCAAACTGACTAAACGTGAAAAGACCTGTAACACAAAGAAGTAATTTCTTTTTCTTTATGAATAAAACCCAACAAAATATTTGTAAATGATCATAGGAGATAAATTATAAACACTATAACCGAGCAGTCTTGAGTCACACTAAAAGTAAAGTTGGTGTGACACCCCAGATGTGAGGTCCTGGAATTCTGGCATCTTTGAGTTGGCCTGGTCATCGTGTCTAATCTCTCACTCACCCACACAGTTATCCAGCCCTTGCTCAAACACTTAAAGTAAGGGGGAGTTTTCCAGCTCAAAACACCTTTCATGCATTGGAACATATTCACACTTAAAATAGAGGGAACTTATCAGCTTAAATTGCAGTTCAAACATTGAAAGTATCAGTTTAAAAATGCTTTCTTGGGGTCAGTGCTGTAGCATAGTGGGTAAAGCCACCACCTACCTACACCAGCATCCAACATGGGCACCGATTCAAGTCCTGGCTGCTCTGCCTGGGAAAGCAGCAGAAGACCACCCCAGTGCTTGGGCCCCTGCACCCACGTGGGAGACTCGGATGCAGCTCCTGGCTTTGGCCTGGCCTAGCCCTAGCAGGTGCAGCCATTTAAAGAGTGAGCCAGTGGGCAAATGGAAGATCTCTTTCTCTCTTTCCCACTCTTTCTCTCTCTCTCTAACTCCCCCTTTAAAATAAATAAATCTTTAAAAAAAAAAAAAGTCCTCTTTAGGACTTCTGCTCCTGGCACTGTAGGGACCAGATACTCTGCAGGACCTTCCCATTCCAATATGACCTGATCCAAAGAGCATTACTAGACTGATGGGGTGGAAAACAAAAGGAATAAGCAGGGATGGGCATTTGGGCCAGCAGTTAACACACCTGTGGTGATGCTTGGACCCCCCCACA
Organism: Sylvilagus bachmani; assembly: GCA_015711505.1. Lineage (NCBI taxonomy): Eukaryota > Metazoa > Chordata > Mammalia > Lagomorpha > Leporidae > Sylvilagus > Sylvilagus bachmani. The sequence continues at coordinate 135,492,079 of CM027388.1, forward strand.
CTGGAAGCCCGCATTTGAGTTCTGGCCCTGCTCACAATTTGAGGTTCCTGCTACAGCAGAACCTGGGAAGCAGCGTATGACAGCTCAAGTGTTTGGGTCCTTGTCACCCACGCATGAGGCCTGTATTGAGTTCCCCGGCCCCTGGCTTCACTCCGGCCCCGCCCCAACTGTCGAGGGTATTGGGGGAATGAACCAGCAGATGGGCGCAGGCAGCTCTTTTTCTCTGCCTCATGAAGAAAGAGGATGAAACAAAAAACGTCACACCAAGAATGGAGTAGGAGTTGCCAGCAGTATTCAGTAAGCGAACTCAAGGTCAGGACTGCCCCCCAGAAAAACACCAACACTGGGACCCAGGGACACAACTCAATCTGAGCCAGCTTCAAAATGGGAGACGTAGAAAAGCGTGAGACCATTGCGTGAAGCCTGGATTCAGAAGGGGAAATGTAAGCCCTTTCCTCAGGAAAGTACGCCTGGCTTATTCCCTGATGATCTAGTGGTTAAGATCAGCCAAAAAATTAGCTTCACAATGATGGCAAAGCACAAAGGAAACAAATCATAATGAATGAGACTCAGAAGAAACAACCACAGACTTTGATTCTAAAGCTCTTGATGTATTACAATTTTAACTAAGAGGCCGGTGCTGGGCATAGTAGGCTGGACTCAGCCTGTGGTGCCAGCATCCCATGTGGGCACCAGTTCATGTCCTGGCTGCTCCTCTTCTGATCCAGCTCTCTGCTGTGGCCTGGGAAAGCAGTGGAAGATGGCCCAAGTGTTAGGACCCCTGCACCCATGTGGGAGACTAAGAAGAAGCTCTCAGCTCCTGGCTTCCCATCAGCCCAGCTCCAGCCATTGCAGCTATTTGGGGAGTGAGCCAGAGGATGGAAGCCCTCTCTCTCTCTCTCTCTCTCTCTCTCTCTCTCTCTCTCTCTCTCTCTGCCTCTCCTTCTCTCTGTGTAACTCTACCTTTCAAATAAATAAATAAAATCTTAAAAAGTTATCATTAATTAGAATATAAAACTATGCATGAAATGTTTGAGAAATAAAAGATGGAATTAAAAATAAATAGGCAGCCGGCGCCAAGCCTCACTAGGCTAATCCTCCAGCACACCGGGTTCTAGTTCCGGTCGAGGAACCGGATTCTGTCCCAGTTGCCCCTCTTCCAGGCCAGCTCTCTGCTGTGGCCCGGGAGTGCAGTGGAGGATGGCCCAAGTGCTTGGGCCCTGCACCCCATGGGAGACCAGGAGAAGCACCTGGCTCCTGCCTTCGGATCAGCACGGTGCACTGGCCGCAGCGCGCCGGCCGCGGCGGCCATTGGAGGGTGAACCAACGGCAAAGGAAGACCTTTCTCTCTGTCTCTCTCTCTCACTATCCACTCTGCCTGTCAAAAAATAAATAAATAAATAGGCAACAAAATGATCCTATCTGATGAGACATCTATAGAAATAAACCAGTAGAACTTTTAGGGGAAAATGCACTTATTGAATTAACATAGGTGAGCAACAGCAGAACAGACAGAGCTAAAGAAGGTAGAAAAACACTGGAAAAAATTACCCAGACTGTAGCACAGAGATAAGGAGAGGGAAATTTTGAGAAACTCATGAATATACAAATAGAGGGCAACTAACAGAAACAATCAAAGTTCCAGAAAGAGAAGTCAGACCGAACATAAGACAGACACTGGTCAGAGATCATCACTGACACTTGACTAAAACTCATAAAAGCCATTAATGGGCATATAAAATATAGTCTTAATATAGGTACAGGAAATACAAGAAGAAATTCAGGGGAGTTAAATTTACTCTCCTACCTGAGATTAAAACAAAGGACAACGCATATGAAACCATTTCCAAGACACCGGGTAACATGAGATGAAAGTAAGTATCCCCAAGAGACCAGCAGTAAGGTGAGCCTGTGTTAGAATCAACGACCACAGCTCCTATCTTACAGAATGAGAAAGGCAAGAGCAAGTTAAATCCAAGCAAGGAGAAGGATGCAAGTAATCAAAATCACAGCATAAATCGGGGAAATAGAAAACCGAAAAAACAGAGAAAATCACTGGATCAAAACCCAGTTTTTCGGGATTAGCAACAGTGATAAAAGTCTACTTGATTCATTGGGGCACAGAACATGAGGAAGACAGAACTTACCAACATTAGGAATGAGAGAGCCAACATGACCACAGCGTCCATAGGCATAAAAAAGATAATAAGGCAGGGCACAGCACGTTGCAAAGCCTCTTGGGATACCCACATCCCAAACTGGAGTGCCTGTTCCAAGCCTGGCCACTCTGCCTCTGAGCCTGGTTTCTGCTAATGGACAATGGCTCAAGTACTTGGGTTCCTGCCACCCATATGGGAGGCCTGGATGGAGCACCTGGCCCCTGGTTTTGGCTTGGCCTTGCCCTGCCTGTTATGGGCATTTAGAGAGTGAACCAGTGGATAGAGATCTCTCCTTATCTCCTCCTTGTCTCTGTAGCTCTGCCTTTCAAAAACATAGATCTTTTTTTAAAAGAATATTTTAACACTGTCATACCAACAAATTCAAAAACTTTGATAAATTGGACAAATTTCTGGAAAGATGTAAACCACCAAAGCTCACCTGACAAGGACTAGATAACATGAATATATTTTATATATTAAAGAAATTGAATTTGTAACTTAAAGCATTCTTGCAAAGGAAATTCTTGACTCAGACAATACCCTTAGGAAAGAAATAATGCCAAAGCTACGTAGAAATTGAAGAGCCAGTAGTATCCTGTCGAATTCACTCTCTGAGGCCAATATTACCACAACACCAATAATCAAGCAAAGACAGCACTATAAAAGAAGACAATAAACCATTATCCTTTATGAATACAAATGCAAAAATTCTCCACAAAATACTAGCAAACTCTACCCAGCAACATGTTAAAAGGAATACATATGCCATGATCAAGTGGCATTTATCCCAGGGGTGCAAGGCTGAATTAACATATGAATGCAGGGGCTTATCGGTGAAGCCGCCACCTACAGTGCCAACATCTCATGTGGACCGCGGTTTGGGTACCAGTTGCTCCACTTCAGATCCAGCTCTCTGCTATGGCCTGGGAAAGCAGTGGAGAATGGCCTGAGCCCTTGGGCCCCTGCACCCACATGGGAGACCAGGAAGAAGCTCCTGGCTCCTGGCTTTGGATCAGCGTAGCTCCAGCTGTTGCAGCCAGCTGGGGACTAGTGGATGGAAGACCTCTCTCTCTCTCTCTCTCTCTCTCTCTCTCTCTCTCTCCCTTTCCTTCTCTCTCTGTGTAGCTCTGACTTTCAAATAAATAAATAAATATTTTTAAAAAACATATGAATGACAGTCAGTGTAATATACCATAATAATAATAAAGGACAAAAAAACACAGAATAATTTCAATAGCCCGAGAAAAAACACTTGACAAAATCCAACAATCTTCCATAATATTAACGCTAAATAAACCAGGAATAGAATGAAACATCTTCAACAAACTAGAGGGCATCTATGAAAACCCATAGCTAATATGATACTTAATCTAAATCTCATCTAATGGTGGAAGACAACATCTTTATCCTAAAAATGGGAAGAAGTTAATTTCAAACTATATATCTGATTAGGAACTAGTGTCCAGATACATAAAGAACGCTTACAACTCAACAATATTCATGAAAAGACAGATAATCCAGGGCCAGCACCATGGCTCACTTGGTTAATCCTCTGCCTGTGGCACCGGCATCCCATATGGGTGCCGGGTTCTAGTCCCGGTTGCTCTTCTTCCAGTCCAGCTCTCTGCTTTGGCCTGGGAGGGCAGTGGAGGATGGCCCAAGTGCTTGGGCCCTGCACCTGCATGGGAGACCAAGAAGAAGCACCTGGCTCCTGGCCATGTGCAGTGCCAGCTGTAGCAGCCATTTGGGGAGTGAACCAACAGAAGGAAGACCTTTCTCTCTGTCTCTCTGTCTCTCTCTCTCTCTCTCTCTCTCACTGTCTATAACTCTACCTGTCAAATAATAATAAAAAAAAAAGGACAAATAATCCAATTTTAGAGTGTGTGGAAGATTTAAATAGTCAATTCCCTGAAGAAGAAATACAAATGGCCAGTATATACATAGAAAGATGTTCTATGTTGTTAGTTATTAAAGCAAATCAAAACCGCAGTGAGTTAACATTTCACACCCACCAGGATGGCCATGATCAGAAAGATGGACAACAACAAGTACAAGCCAGGGTGTTAAGAAATTGCTGGTGGGGATGGAAAATGGCACAGCCTCTCCGGGAGAGTTTGGCAGTTTTCAAAAAAAATTAAACACTTAGTTGCCCTGTGATTTATTTTTATTTATTTTTTACTTTTTTTTGACAGGCAGAGTGGACAGTGAGAGAGAGAGACAGAGAGAAAGGTCTTCCTTTGCCGTTGGTTCACCCTCCAATGGCCACTGCGGCCGCCGCCTTGAGACCTGCGCACTGCGCTGATCCGAAGGCAGGAGCCAGGTGCTTCTCCTGGTCTCCCATGGGGTGCAGGGCCCAAGCACCTGGGCCATCCTCTATTGCCCTCCCGGGCCACAGCAGAGAGCTGGCCTGGAAGAGGGGCAACTGGGACAGATCCGGCACCCCGACATGGACTAGAACCCGGTGTGCTGGCGCCGGAGGTGGAGAATTAGCCTATTGAGCCCTGGCCCAGCCAGCCCTGTGATTTAGTAACTTCGCTCCTTGAGGCCCGGCCGGATGGCTCAGAGGGTGCGGACCCGCCGCGCTGGCAACACCGGCACCAAGACAAGGACAAGGCTCCCGCCACGGTCCCCTCGGCGGGAGAACAGGACGGAGCCCACGCTGAGGGCAGAGGGCGGGGAGCTGGGGCCCCGTGAAGAGCCGGGGCGGCCGCGCCGCAGCCGCAAGGAGGCCCCGGGCTCCCGGGAGGCGCGCAGCGATCGCGGCTGTGGCCCGCGTCCTGAAGGTGGTCGGCGCCACCACCAGCGCGGTGACCGGAGGAGGCGGCCGAGAGAGCCCCGCCGCCACCGCGCGCACCGGCACGCGCCCGACCAGGGCAAGGAGGGCCCAGCGTCCCGGGTCAGGGGCGAGCGGCGCGCACGGCTCCGCACGGGCCCCCGGGAGGCTGAGAGCAGCGAGGAGCCTGCGCGGCGGCACCGGGCTCGGCACAAGGCGCCGCCCGCCCAGGACACCGCGGAGAAGGACAAGGAGGCTCGGAACCACCCGCCCAAGGAGCTGCCCTGTGACCCGGGGGCCACCGCATGCTGGGAGTGGGCGCTGTACAAACGCTGCCCAGGGCCTGTCTGCCGAAGGTGGAGGGGCAGCCAGAGGATGCGGACAACCAGCGAAACGTCACCCGCACGGGCAATCAGCCCCAACATCCGCTAGGTGCCATGTTGCTAGGGACTATTTTAGGCAATGCCCAATATACACCCAAGAAGACTGAAAACATCTGCCTCATTTGGGACACACTCACCCCATGCTGGGATACACTAGAGTCCCAGCTACCGCTGATGTCAACCACCTAACCAGGAGATCACAGTGAGTCCGGGCTTCCGGCTTCGCCTGGCTCAGTCCCAGCTGTTGTGAGCATTTAGGAAGTGCACCAGTGATAGATCGTGCTCTCTCTTTGTCTCTCTCTCTCTCTCTCTCTCTGCCTTCCAAATAAAGTGAAATGAAAAAAAAAAAAGAAGGCAGGCAGCGAACAGGGGCGGGCATTGGGGCCCGATGGTTGAGTTGCCGCTCAGGATGCATGCAGCCGGTATCCGAGTGCCTGGAAGATGCCAGGTTTGGGAAAACCGGAGACTTCCTAATTGAATGTGGTTCCCTGACCTTCAAAAGAGCCTCCGCCACGATAAAAACACATCCACCAACTTACTGTGGGCTGGCAGACACTTCACAAGTCAGCAGTCACCCTGACACCACACTGTCTGTTCTCACCTACTTTGTTCTCTTCACTCCATCTTCACCCTGTTCTAAATCCTTGGCTTTGAAGCCCTACACAATGGCTCTCTGGTACTTTGATTTAATATTTTTAGTGGGCTCCCTATATCTTAGTCAACTTTCTTTAAAGGACTTGGGTTTTGACTTGCCTATCTCTTTCTGTGTACAGTACACCCTGAATACAATGTACTTCTGAATACAATGCACCCTGTCTTGGCCCCTAGAACCTAACTCTGAAACCAAGAGGAACAGTGCTTCCCACACCTGCCTCTCACAAGGGCAAAGTTTGTGTAGCTTGGTATTCATGTAAATATTTTTCTTTTCTTTTTTAAGATTCATTTATTTATTTGAAACTCAGAGTTACACACAGAGAAAGAGAAGGAGAAGCAGAGCGAGAGGGTTCTTCTATCTCTTGGTTCACTCCCAGATGGCTGCAATGGCCGGAGCTGTGCTGATCCGAAGCCAGGAGCCAGGAGCTTCTTCCAGGTCTCCCACATGGGTGCAGGGGCCCAAGGACTTGCGCTATCTTCTACTGCTTTCCCAGGCCACAGCAGAGAGCTGGATCAGAAGTGGAGCAGCCGGGTCTCGAACTGGCATCCATATGGGATGCTGGCACTGCAGGTGGCGGCTTTACCTGCTATGCCACAGCACCAGCCCCCTTCATCTAATTCTTGTGCCCTGGCTCCTCATCAATCCCTCCTGGCTTGTCCTGAGACTGACAACTCAGATCTCACCCTGTCCTTGTTACCATTTGGGACTACCCAGCTCTTGGTGGTGTCTGTTTACTCCTCCATGTCTAATGGTCACCAGCCTCTTCTAATGGCTTTGCCCCTGATTTCTCAGCGCTGTCAGATGAAGGAACCAGCTTCCACAGATGAGGTGGTGGAGAAGCAGAGCATATTGATACAATTAAATTCAAATTAGAAGAAAGATATTCAGAGAGCTCTAAATAATTTTCCTAAGGCTCCATGGCAATTGAGCTCCAAATATGTACACAATTGCTTTCAGCTTCCTGGAAAGTAAGACAGTCCCAAGAAGAATTATAGCACCAACAAGATTTATCATCATCGTGGATTATAATGTATTTCAGCAACTACTTTTGTGTTCTTGTTTACACCTCACCACAATCCTGCGAAGCATCCCAATGCTTGGCACAACTTAAATATTCAGTAAATATGATTGACAAATGAAAAAACAGACGAAAGAAAACGTTCATGGCAGCTACCACCTTCATTTAGAAATGAGAAAATGAAGGCTCCGATTTTTACCACGTTCACATATCAAGATGAAGACTGTACTACAGAAAATGTCATAAAAGTGCAAGTAAGCTCCTTCCTATCAGCAGAAGAGAGAACCGCAATTCTTGGGACTTTTCCAAGAGAAGATATGAACACGATTCTACCCTAAAATTTAAAATGAAACCAGGACATTGCGGGAACAGCTCTAACCTGATTTTGGACAGCAGCTCTCCTCTGTCCGCACAGTCCACGCTGACTTGTCGAATCAGCTCATGAAACACGGTGTTGTAAATGGTCTGTTCCTTCCTCAGCAGGTGTAGTAGCTGGTGCATCTGCGGAAGACAGGCGAGGTAGCCAGTAGGTTACTACGGTCTTCTCAGTGAGGAGCGTTGTAGTGGGTAAGCACTCCGAACATAAGTTTTAGAAACACTTTGGTCCATTTATTTCACATATACTTTCATCCTCACAAACAACAGGTCTTCAAAATCCTCATGGAAATGTATAGGATGAAAATATTATGCATGAATTTCAAAGCTGTTGCACCAAAATAAACTCATCTTTTAGTTAAACTTTCCATAAACATTTTGAAGTCCCCAGTGTGTGTGTGTGTGTGTGTGTGTGTGTGTGTTTGTAGAAGTGATATAACATGCTGGCCGGTGCCGCAGCTCACTAGACTAATCCTCTGCCTGTGGCACTGGCACTCCGGGTTCTAGTTCCGGTTGGGGCACCGGGCTCTGGTCCCAGTTGTTCCTCTTCCAGTCCAGCTCTCTGCTGTGGCCCAGAAAGGCAGTGGAGGATGGCCCAAGTGCTTGGGCCCTGCATCCGCATGGGAGACCAAGAGGAAGCACCTGGCTCCTAGCTTTGGATCAGCACAGAGTGCCAGCTGTAGCAGGCATTTGGGGGGTGAACCAACTGAGGGAAGACCTTTCTCTCTGTCTCTCTCTCTCACTGTCTAACTCTGCCTGTCAAATAAAAAAAAAAAAGTGCTATACATGCTTATCTCTTAAAAACCTGTCTAAGTGTGCACCTCTTTTTAGGATATACTGAGAAGGTGTCACTATCACTTCTACATTATACTTGTCCGAAACACGCAACCTGAACCTAAGCAGGATAAGACAAACCAACATTCTACAGAATAACTGGCCTTTACCCTTTAAAATAACAAGGTCAAGAAAAACAGAGGTGGTGTCTGGTGCAGGAGTGAAGTCTCTATTGGGACGCCCGCAGCCCATAGCAGTGTGCCTAGTTCAAATCCTGGCTGCTCCGCTTGCAACCCAGCTCCCTGCTGACGCGCGCCCTGGGAGGCAGCAGCAGGTGGTGGCTCAAGTGCTTGGGTCCCTGCCACCCATGCAGAAGACCCGGATGGAGTGCTGAGCCTCTGCTTTGGTCTGGCCTCGCCTTGGCTGTTGCAGGCATTTAGGAAGTGAATCAGTGGATGAAAGATCTCTGTCTTTCTCTGATTTTTAAAAGACAATTTCTTAAAAAGAAAAACCAAAACTGAGGAACTGTTTGAAATGAAAGATGTCTAGAGGAACCCGACCACCAAAAGCACTGTGTGGCCCTGGGATGCTAGACTGGGGCTGGAGAAAGCAGCTACAGAAGCCATTGGAGGGACAACTGGTGAAGCACGCGATCTGAACGCGGACTAGCTAGATAATGCTACCGTACCAACGTTCAGTTTCCTGAGCTTGATAACTACTGTGTGGATATGGAAGAGAACGTCCTTATCTGTAGGGAACAGGCCCTGGAATACTTGGGGTCCAAAATGGTCCAGGGGAAAACTGTGCATGTGACAGACAGACGGGAGAACACATGATCAGACAGATAGGGAACAACAGCGACAGGGGAATGGAGAATCCGGATGTCATGGTTTGGATGCCCGCTCCAGAGCTCACCTTGAAGTTTAGTTACCACTGACGGCTTTAAAAGGCAGTGCCTCTAAGAATGATTCCATCACGAGGACTGGGCCCTCGGGAATGCAGGGATGCCATCTTGGATGGACGGAGTCAGGTACCATGATGAGCTCAGGACAAAGGGGTGAGTCTGACTTTTCCTCTCGGCCTCACAGGCTCACACCTGCCACTGGACCATCTACCGTGCAGCAAGGCAACCCTAACCAGACCCGGAGCCACAGGCCAAATAAATGCCAATTGCTAAGCAGTTACCAAACCCGTGGTATTCTGTTACAGTAATAAAAAAGGAACTAAGATTCTGGGTAAACATTACATAGGGATGCCTTGTACTGAACTTGTTCTTGACGTTTTCAAATTCATACAAACAAAAATTATAAAATAAAAAAAACCCTCAAAAAGAAAAAATCTATTATCTACATAAATGGAAAAATTTCTTTATTAAGTACAAAACAAAAACTACACATGGTGAGAAAGCATTGGCAGTGTTTGTTAAGTGGTGCCAAAAACAGTAAGAGTCTTAAAAAAAAAAAAAAAAAGATAACAAATTCTGGCCAGGGTGCAGAGAAAGGAAAAGACTACTGGTGGTAAGGTAAATTAGTAAAGACTGATTGGAAAACAGTAAGGAGATGCCTCAAAACACCAGAAATACAGCTCTCATATGATCCAGCAATTCTACTACTGAGGACATATCCAGAGAAAATGAAACCAGTATATCAAAGACATACCAGCACTCTCAGGTTTTTCTTGGGAACCATTTGCAATGCTCAAGCTATAGAATCAACCCAGATATGTCTTGATGGATAAACGATAAAGAAAATACACAATAGATACACAATGGGACATTATTCCACATGGATAGACATGAAGGACATTATGTTCAAGGAAATAAGTCAGGCACACAATGGCAAAGGCTGTGCCTTCTCACTTACAAGTGGACGCTTAAAATGCCCGTCACAAAACAGAGGCTAGGATGATGGGTCCCTGAGACTGGGAAGTTGGGGAGAGTGGAGAGAGGAAGGTTAATGGGCACAGAGACACAGCTGAAGACGAAGAATTGCTTCTAATGTTCTACAGTGCAGAGGGGAACTATGGCTAACGCAGATTAACTCTGTATTTTATTTTATTTTTGACAGGCAGAGTGGACAGTGAGAGAGAGAGACAGAGAGAAAGGTCTTCCTTTACTGTTGGTTCACTCTCCAATGGCTGCTGCGGCCGGCACACTGCACTGATCCGATGGAAGGAGCCAGGTGCTTCTCCTGGTCTCCCATGTGGGTGCAGGGCCCAAGCACTTGGGCCATCCTCCACTGCACTCCCTGGCCACAGCAGAGAGCTGTGGAAGAGGGGCAACCGGGACAGAATCCAGCGCCCCCGACTGGGACTAGAACCCTGTGTGCCAGCACCGCAAGGTGGAGGATTAGCCTATTGAGCTGCAGTGTCGGCCAACTGTGTATTTTAAATACCCAGTAGAGAGCATTTTTTAATGTTCCTAAAACAAAGAAACGATAAGTGCCAAAGGTAATGGAAATGCTGACCATCCTGAGTGGATTACACACTGTGTATGCACACAGAAAACCACATCAGTCCCTAAGTGTGCACACATCAACAGGGCCACACAGTAATATGCAGTCCTCCTGAGTGGATACACACTGTGTACACACACAGAAATTCATGCTGGTCCCTAAGTGCACACACATCAACAGAGCCACACAGTAATACACCATCATCCTGAGTGGATTACACACTGTATACACACACAGAAAACCACACCAGACCCTAAGTGTGCACACATCAACAGAGCCACATAGTAATATGCAACTATCCTGAGTGGATTTCACACTGTGTACACACACAGAGAAACCACACCAGTCCCTAAGTGTGCACACATCAACAGAGCCATGAAGTAATGGTAACATCACATGCCACTTGTGACGTCTCAGTCCGAGACATGCTGCATGGCAGACTGTGCTGTCCTGTAAGAATACAACAGATTTCAGAAGCTCCTGTTGCCTAGTTCTTTTACTGTCTCTTCTACATGCAGGTATGTTTCGATAAAGGAATACGTCCCACTGTGTGACAGCTGTCTACAGTATTCAGTGCAGTAATATACCGCATGGCAGGGTAGGTAGTAAGCTGTATCATCATGGCCTATGTAAGTGCGCTCTATGACGTTTACACAACAAAATCCCCTAAGGACGTACTTCTCAGAATGTGGCATCAGTAAGTAGTGCGCGTACTGATGAACTCTACAGGGTTTACCCAGTGCCAGGCATTCTTCCCTTCACTTTGCATTTATTCTGTCATTTACCCTCCGTGCAGCCCTGTGGGGTAGCTACTATCATCTGTGAGTTACGATGGGGTTCTGAGGGACAGGGATGTCACCTGCTAGTAAGCAGCAGGGTCGGGACCGCATCCTGGGCTGCTGCCTCCAGGACGCATGCTCTTAACTGTGACTGAGGCGCTTGGGTCTCTGCAGCTACCTTGGTTGGTCCTGAGTACTCCTGATTCTCCACGGTAGCCCTCTCTAACATAGCATCCATCACGTCACTCAGCTGGACGACTTCCACTCGCTTATTCGGTTTCCTGAAAGAGGAAGGTGGCAGACTCGTGTAGTTAGTGCAACAACAGGACATCCTCAAGTGACAGGAAGAATACAGAACACAGAAAGAGAGGCATACGCTACAGAATATTATTGACACATTAGACTTGTTTCTATTAATCTAGTGGGGCAGCAGTAATACAGCGAAAGAGATAAAAATGCAAATGCCACGAAATTCTATATAAGTATTGTGTAGGATTGTAAACACAGTGTAAACGTGACAGATAAACACCAAGGTGTTAACATGATCCCTCTATAATGTAAGAGGGGAAAGGGGAACAAAAGGGGAGAAATCAGCAGTGAAATAGAGGAATACTAATGGTTAAACGCAGAAAACAGAATCTTGTATCACACTTGGGGCGGCATTCGGTCTGGCAGCTAAGACGCCACTTGGGACACACATCCAGAATCAGAGTGCCTGGGTTAGAGTCCAGGCTCTGCCCCCTGTCCCAGCCTCCTGCTGCTGTGCGCCTAACAGGCAGGAGGCAAGGGCTCAGAGAGCCTGGTCTCTGCCAACCAGGGAGACCTGGATTGACCCAGCTCCTGGCTCCAGGCTGCAGCCTGTCCCGGGCCCAGCTACTGCAGTGTGAGAGTGAATCAGCATGAAGGCTCTCTTTCTCCTGTCTCTCTGCCTTTCAAATAAACAAAAAAATAAAGTATTTTATAGTACTTAAATATTATACTGCATATATGTAAACAGGTAATATTAAATATGAAATTGAGCAAATGAAATATGTAAAAGTTGAGTATGCAATTCGAACTAAATGGAATCACTGATTAGATTATGGACTATGGGCAGTTATTGTCTTGAGTGTCTGCTAAATTTTAATGTTTTTTTATTTCAATAAAGCAACAGGAAAAAGGCATATGTACACCTAGTGATTCTAAGAAACACGGTGGGCAATGAGCCGTACTTACATGGAAGGGAAGAGCAACAGCCTGTTCTCACTGTCTGTGAGGAGAGTCGTGTATTTGCTACAAAACAAGACAGGCAAGTGTTAGCTGCTCAGCATCTCCGTCTCTAAGGGCCGCTCTCCACCAAGAGGAACCCAGGCTCCCTGGAAAACAGTGCCTCGTGCCTCATTTCAGCACCGGAGCCAGCCAACTGCAGCCTAAGAAACGGAGGACCTGGGAGGTGATCAGGAAGGCCTGTCGTGCTCACGCAAGGTCACGGCCAAGCACTCCACGCACCCACGGGCACCGGTAAGACCACATGTCGCGTCTGGTAATGGAAATCCACCACATTCCTCAAAACATCAGAACGTGGAAATTTCTCCAATCATTTTACAAAAACCTGACTTTTCAAAAAGGGAAGGGTGCTCTAAGAACACAGAAGTCTTCAGGGCAACCAAGCATGGGATGGAATGTGTACAAAGTGGAGCCGAATCCCGATCAGGTATGTGTTCTGAGTGCTCTGCTTACACCTGGGTAAGTACCACAGCGAACCTGCTTCCAGGGACCCCGGGGTAATCCTTGAACTCTACTATCACTGTGTGTCTATGTCTTCCAGTAGTTAATGAGCATTTCCTTCGATTCTGCCCTCTAACAGTCCATTAACGAGATGAATTTTCAGGATTTAGAACGGTGAACATCTCGAGGGCACACAAAGACTAAAAATACAGTTTCAGTGTGTGAAGAAGAAAATGTGTGAGAAGGACCTGAATCTATTCTCCCTGAAAAAAGTGATTCATGGCTCACTCCAGGGCTAGAGTTGGGAAACACAGACGAACCTGGAAATCTTAATGATACACAAAACGTGGAAGTGTTCAGACAATAATGGAGATATGTCCAAGAATATGAGAGCCAGTTCAAAGGAGCTGCCATTGGCCAAACCAGGAAAAACTGGCACATCAAGGTAAATTATTGGGGGGGGGGGGGCTGGTGCGGTAGCATAGTGGGTTAAAGCCCTGGCCTGAAGCGCCGCCATCCCATATGGGCGCCAATTCGAGACCTGGCTGCTCCACTTCTGATCCAGCTCTCTGCCATGGCCTGGGAAAGCAGCAGAAGATGGCCCAAATGCTTGGGCCCCTGCACCCGTGTGGGTGCTCCTGGCTCCTGGCTTCGGATCAGCGCAGCTTCGGCCATTGCGGCCATCCAGGGAGTGAACCAGCAGATGGAAGACCTTTCTCTCTCTCTCTCTAACTCTTTCAAATAAATAAAAAAATTTTTTGAAAAAATTAGTTAAATGGAGGAATTATTTCTAAGAAAAACAATGGTAGTAAAGAATTAAGACCTACAAATACAATGGAAATTCATGAGTCAACATGGTAAAATGCCAATTAATAAATATGGGAGAAACAATGGAGCTAAAAAAAAAAAAGCCAAAGAGCTGTTTTAGCAGTAAAGGGCCACAATGTCTCAACTGACTCTTCAACACTTTAAAAACGTATGTGTGTGCACGCGTGTGCATGTGTGTATGCTTGTGTGTTATAAAATAAATGAGGCAAAATACAAAACCCCGTGAATTAGGGTAGAAGGCATATGGAAGTTCCTTGTCCTTTTTTGCAACTTTTCTGTTAAGTTTGAAATTATATACAAATAAAAAGTTACCCCAAAAATGAATTCCATTTCAGCTCTCTGCAGCAAAATATTCTTCTGCAATGCACCAGCACAAGGGAATGTCCTATAACATACCCACAGAACAGGATCAAAGGGCAACAGCCGCTGAATATTGTAAAACCTCAGTCCCAAGTTCTAGTTGTTTTAAACTATGGAACATTCAGGTACATTGTTTTAGAAAATAAAGATGACTCCATTTAAAAAAAAATTCACGGCCAGTGCCGTGGCTCACTAGGCTAATCCTCCACCTTGCAGCGCCGGCACACTGGGTTCTAGTCCCGGTCGGGGCGCCAGATTCTGTCCCGGTTGCCCCTCTTCCAGTCCAGCTCTCTGCTGTGGCCCGGGAGTGCAGTGGAGGATGGCCCAAGTGCTTGGGCCCTGCACCCACATGGGAGACCAGGAGAAGCACCTGGCTCCTGGCTTTGGATTGGCGCAGCACACTGGCTGCAGCGGCCATTTGGGGTGTGAACCAATGGAAGGAAGGCCTTTCTCTCTCTCTCTCTCTCTCTCTCTCTCTCTCTCTCTCTCTCTGTCTAACTCTGCCTGTCAAAAAGAAAAAAAAAAAAAAAGAATTCACAGTTAAATGGCAGGAAAAGAGAGAAAACAACTGAAATCACTAAGTCCCAAACTTTTAAAAAGTCCTTCTTACTAGTTTTTAAAAAGTATGTCTTAAGCAGTGCAAGGGTGGCTTGCACGCTTCAGTGCAGACGCGGCGAGGGACCTTCGTGCAGACCCGGGACGCAGGAGGCAGGTCAACACGCGTCGCAGTACTCACTCATCGTAGCACTCCAAACCAGACACTCCCGTACTTGACACAATGTGGAACTCCTCAGGAACCAAAGTGTCTGTCAGAGTCTTTGGCTTCAAAAATAAAAAGAAAGAAAGAAGGGGCGGGGGAGGAGGAATACATTAACAGAGGGAAAAAATGAGCTGCAGAAATTCTAACTCCTATCCCAAAGGGATACTCTATTAAAGTTGAAGGTTTTGATGAGAGAAACGACAATACTAGTAATGTAGATCACGTATAATGATAAAAATATTTAACACAGAGCACATATTTTTTAAATAACCATGAATTAGAGAACAACTTTTGCTCTGGTTCAGTGGCTTGTTGATTTGCGAGTGGAAGCCCCACGAGGATCAAACTGTACAACGCTCAAGCCCCCTATGTAACACAGCACAGCATAGGGACACAGCCTCCTCTTGGCCTCCCGGATGCTTTAAATCATCCCCCAACCACGTGTAAGACCCAATACGACGTAAATACTGTGTGGAGAGCTGTTGTGCTGTACATCGTTTGGGGAATGGCAGGGAAAAAGATCTGTACATATGCAATTTTTTTTTCCTGTTTTGGATCTAGGGATGCAGAACATGCAGATACAGGGGCACTGTATTCAGAAATGCATTAACTTCTCCTTGAAATTCAGTGGGAAATGTAAAATTCAACTTTGAAAGATACCAAAGATAAGAACTCTGTAACTTTACATGTGGATTTCTGGGAATGGGGAAAAAATCTTGCCTTTCACACCACATTTTCTAGACTTTAGAGGGTAACTAGTTTGGAAAACAGCTTAGTGAATACCTTTGATTTCTTCCAACTAAATCTTCTAATAATTAGGAAGTGCTATGAAGACTGATGACATTGCTTTATTTGGTGAAATAAATTTTGAAAAGTGGAGAAAGGGAGAGAAGAGGGTCGAATCCTTTACCTTATGGGGCACGATGACACCGTCTTTTGATGCTAATGACCGATCCAGAGCTGGTGGACACAGCGCATTCTCCTGAGCCCTTCCTTGTGCATATTTAACATCATACAGAAAAGAAATATCCCTAAACAACAAGAGAACATATTCATGAGGTAAACTTTCTGTCTGGACACTGCAGGTGTGGGTAAGGTGTACACACACCCTGCTGGTGGGCAAAGTGGCCTCCTGTGTCAGCGAAACCGATGACACACACTCGTCACACACTCTGCTGAGATGACTTCTTTCCCGCCTGGAATTCCTCATTCACATCACACTCTCGTTCCTTCCTTCACCCTCAGGTTAAGGCAAATCCTCTTCCCCAAAACTGACTTCCTCCATGTGTAGCCTGGAATTCATCTTTGCCCATAGCCTCAAGGATCTCATATCAAATGGATACAATGCTGTGTGTCCCACCCAGTCCCCTTGCTCTATTCCAAATTGTTCCCTCTTTTAAAAGTTTCCGCTTCACCCTGCATTGCTGTCCCATTATCATGCTCTATCCATGCCTCCATCCCTCATTTCTAGCTCTCTGTTAGACAGAAGTTAGAAACTTCTGTTAGAAGTTTCTCTCCTGACACCATTCTCCAGAAGGCTGATAACAGCTCTCCACTGCTAAACGAAACAGTTCCTCAGCAGCTTTCTTCTCCACATTTTCCCAGAATATTTTCCAAGACTGATCTATTTCTAATTATTTATTAACTTGTTTATTTGAAAGCCAGAGAAACAAAAGCAGACAGAGATGTCCTATCCACTGGTTCTCTCCCCAAATGCCTGAAACAGTGGAGGCAGGGCCAGTCCAAAGCCAGGAGCCCAGAACACAATACAGGTTTCCCACATGGGTGGCAGAGATCCAGGTACTTAGTTCATCACCTGCTGCTTCCCAGGGTGTTCACTATCAGGAAGCTACAATTGGAAGTGAAACTAGGACTCAATTCCAGGCACTCCAGCACAGGCTCTGGGGGTCCCAGGCAGCACCTTGACTGTTGCATCAATTGCCCCCCCCCATTCTCTGCGTTCCTGGGCTCTCCTGGTTCTTTTGTTGTTGTTAAAGGTCAGAGTGACAAAGAGAGGGAGGGAGGGAGGGGAGAAGAGAGAGAGAATCAGTGAGTCTTCCATCTACTGCTTCGCTCCCTAGATGGCCGGAATGACCAGAACTCTGATATGGGATGCCAGCGTGGTAAGCAATGGCTTAACCCACTACACGGTAACACCGGCCCATCCCGGGATTCTTCTGCCCTCTTTAGCTACTCCTCCTAGGACTTTTAAATGTCCACCTGCTACTAACAGAACTGCACCCCAGAGTTCCGTCCTTACTCCTCTACTAGTCTTTCGCTACATTTCCTCCCTCGGCAAGGCCACCAAATCCCACCTTAAGAGTTGTTCTCCTGAGGAACGTCTGAATGCTTCTGTCCTATCTTTTCACTCTCCTGTATCTACTCAGTCTGTCTGTTAATACCACCAATCCTCTCATCAAAACCTCAACGTCCATGATGGATCCCTTCCCAGCCTTTCCCTTTAACATCCAACCTGTGGCTAACACATTGGTGGTATAGTCACCTGCACACCACTACAACAGCAGGTCTTCCTGTCTCTTGCCAATGGCAAGTCATTAAAGTTGTCACCGCCTTTCATGTGGCCTCTTGGACCTCTCTAGCATATTCTATCCACTTCTGCTGAATTTATCTCCCTACGGCACAGCTGCCTGTACACGACTTTCAGATGTCTCTGTCCTGCCATTCAACTTTAAGGTCAACTCTGGTCTGACCCAGGCTCTTTCCCACGCACTGCTGTTATCCACTCACAGTGGTCGTAATACCCTGATTTCCCTCGAGGAACCATCTTGCTCCTGCTTACCAGAGGTTATCAGAAAAGGCTCCTCCGTTAGTGGGAAACTGAAAGACATTCCCACATGGCCCAGCTAGCAGCACTGTGCCAACAGGAATTGCTTGGTCTTCATTCGTGTACCACGACCGTGTAAGATGCTGCTACCCGGGAAAGATGGGGGATCTGTGCACAGCAGCAGTTTCTGTGCTACTTCTGCAACATTTCTGCAAGTCTAAAATCATTTCAAAACGCACTGAATAAGATGAAGCAGAGTAAAAAACGCAAAAGTAGCCGAGATGCAGGCATTGATCTAAGCTAGGCCGAACAAACTCTCAGAAGACTGAATTCTCCCCTCCCCCGCTTTCCTTTTAAAAATATATTATTTACTATTTTTGAGATATCATATTTGTAATTTACATTATAGTCAAAGACTTACTGGCTCCACTGAATAGAGTTCAACAAATAAAAAGACCACAGTCCAGCAGGAAATCAGGTAAGGGCTGTTCACAATACTCAAAGGACAACAGGTTCAACTTCACTTAAAATAGCCACAAAATCATTAAAACTACAGTAAATAATTCCTATCCATTTGACAAATATTTAAAATAAAATTTGACAAAACACTGTTATTTGCAGCAAAAGTGATATATTCAGGTATTTCTTTCTTTCTTTTTAAAATTTTGTCTCCCACAAATAAGGGAGAAATGCAGTATTTGTGTTTGGCTTTTTTCACTCAACATGATGTCTACCAACTCCAACCATCTTGCAGCCCGTGACAGAATTTCACTGTTTTTTAAAAAATATTTATTTATTTGAAAGGCAGAATTATAGAGAGAGAGTGAGAGATAGGGAGAGACAGAAAGAGTTTACTCCCCAAATGGGTACAACAGCCAGGGCTGGGCCAGACCAAAGCCAGGGGCCAGGAGCTTCTTCCAGATCTCCTACATGGCAGGGGCCGAAGCACCTGGGCCATTTTCTGCTGCTTTCCCAGGCACATTAGCAAGGATCTGGCTCAGAAATGGAGCAGCTGGGACCCAAACAGGAACTCATATAAGATGCTGGTATTGCAAGTGGTTTAACTCGCTGCTCCACAATGCTAGCCCTGAATTTGCTATTTTTATAGCTGAGTAATAGATACATAGATAGACAGATAGATACATAAATAGATAGCTCTCACATTTTTTAACCCATTCATCTGATGATGGACACCCTGGATGATTCCATATTTTGGCTACTGTATACAGTGCTGCTATAAACAGTGGTGCAGGTATCTGTACACAAAAATGTGTGAAATTAATTTGTTGAGTATAAGTGACAGAAAATGTGCTAGATGAAGGGGATAGACAGCTACGCACTCTCACCCCCCGGCAAGACACAGTCCCTACCACTGTAAAGCATTCAATATAGAGGGGGAGATTCACAAATAATCAAAGGCAAACATGATGTCTATCATGGTGGAGTACAGGATGTTACAGGAACAACGAAAGATGGTCTAGACCGAGTCACAGCCTAAGGAGATGGTGACAATTACTGAGAACCAAAAGCTGATTCGGGGGCAGGTGTGCGGCTCAGTAGTTACGTCGCTGCCTGGGACACCCACATCCCAGAGCAGAGTGCCTGGTTCAAGACTCAGCTTCCTGCTAATGCACATCCTGGGAAGCAGTGGTACGGGCTCAAGTGCTCGGGCCCCTGGGCCCTGCCCCAACACGGGAGACCTGGCTTCAGTTCTGGGCTCCTGGCTTCTGCCTGGCCTAGCCCTGGCAGCTGCAGGCATTTGTGGAGTGAACCAGCAGATGGAAGCTCGCTCCCCCTCCTCTCTCTCTCTCCAAATCTTTCAAATAGAATACAAATAAAATTATTTGTAAAGCCTGATTTGGATTTGGGTAAGCAACTGAAGAGCCTAAGTATTTCAAGTAGGGAGAACAAGACAAAAGCACAGGGTGACCAGAGAACTTTAAGGAGTTATTCTGTCTAGCTGAAGAATGAAGAGTAAAGACAGCATGGATTAGAGAAGTATACACAGGGGTCAGACCATGGAAAGCATTGCTGAAGAGGTTGTGCTTTACTCTCACAGAATAGAATGACTTTTATTTTTTATGAGCAGAGAGGGAGAGGGGGAGGGTGTGAGCATGCATTCCCATCCACTGGTTCAGTACCCACACACCCACAGCTGAGCTGGGCCGGAGTGCATTAACAGGAAGCAAGAACTGAGAGTTAACCCAGGTACTCAGATGTGGGATGAAGATGTAGCCTAGTTTTGGCCGGCGCCATGGCTCAACAGGCTAATCCTCCACCTTGTGGCGCCGGCACACCAGGTTCTAGTCTCGGTCGGGGCGCTGGATTCTGTCCTGGTTGCCCCTCTTCCAGGCCAGCCCTCTGCTGTGGCCCAGGAGTGCAGCGGAGGATGGCCCAGGTGCTTGGGCCCTGCACCCCATGGGAGACCAGGATAAAGCACCTAGCATCTGGCTCCTGCCGTCGGATGAGCGCGGTGCGCCGGCCGCGGCGCGCCAGCCGCAGCGCGCCATCCGCGGCAGCCATTGGAGGGTGAACCAATGGCAAAGGAAGACCTTTCTCTCTGTCTCTCTCTCTCACTGTCCACTCTGCCTGTCAAAAAAAATAAAATAAAATAAATAAATAAATAAAAATATTAAAAAAAAGAAGATGTAGCCTAGTTTTATTAAAGAAGCAGTATATCTAATTATTTTTAATGATGATGGTCCAACAAATACAACTGTTTCCTCTAAAAATAAATTGTGCATTAACGCAGTAATGTATGGAAATACAAAGGGTTCCTAAAGCGACCCTTTAAGAAAATTTGACTAACAGCAAACCAACACATTCTTGCATCTAAGCAATGTTTTAAGGGCCTTTTTTGTGACTGTCTCAAGCCTAAATAAAGGTGGAACAAAGAATTATGACAATTGGGAAATAAAGATCTCCCATGTTCTCCCTGCACATACACAAATGAATCAGTACAGCACTATAGTTATCAAAAAAATGTTTGCGGGTTTTTTTGTTTGTTTGCTTTAGTGATATCTCAGCCTTTAAAAATGGTTTCTGATAAACACTGTGTATTTCGGGATCTTTCTGGGGCACTAGAATGGCCTGTTGCCAAGAACTCTGCATGTCACATTAGCTGCCAGATGAGCCTACCCTCAAAGAACACCCTTCCCTTCATTCCATAATATTGTAACATCCATCATCATTCTAGAAGACAAATGTCAACTGTAACGCTAGGGGCAGATGCTGGATTGGCTAAGATGCCTGCATCCCACATCTGAGTGCCTGGGTTCAGTTCCTGGCTCTGGATCCTGATTCCAGCCTCCTGCTAATGAGATGGTGATGGCTCAGGTGATGGGGCTCCTGCCACCCACAGGGGAGACGTGGATTGTGTTCCTAGCTCCTGGCTTTGGCCCCAGTCACTGCAGGCATTTAGTGAGTGAAAAAAAACCATTCTAAAGTTGATAGACCATCAGCTTCCATCACATCAAAATATGCTGGAGAAGTTGGCTGATACAGCTCTGTGTTGTTAGCAAAAAATAATGAATGCTTCATATAAGCATATTTTAAAGTTACTAGAAAGTGGAATTAAAAGATGTTTTATGCAGAAATTTTTTGAAACTCAGTTTTTTTCATAACACACACTGGGTTCTGGGTGTGGATTCTGCCCCACAAACCAGAGGCCCTCTCGCAAGACTCTGGAGGGCGGAGTGAGGCAGAAGCTGTTTTCCCTCCCACGCCTGAGCCGATTCCTCAGACGCCACGGTGAAGTGGCTTTGGTGAAGCGACATGCCAGAGTCCCTCCCCAGCTGCCCACGTCTACAGGCGCAGGGGAGGAAATGCGGCAGTGCCGACTTCCTCATTTTAGCTGCCTGGTCTTCAGCTCACAGCTAATAGGGTGAGGACTTTTAAATTGAGATGTAACTTATAAATCACAAAACTCACCCTTTTAAAAGGCACAGGGGCTGGCGCCGTGGCATAGCGGATAAAGCCACCACCTGCAGTACTAGCATCCCATATAGGCCCTGGTTTGAGTCCTGACTGCTCCACTTCCCATCCAGCTCTCTGCTGTGGCCTGGGAAGGGGAAGATGGCCCAAGTCCTTGGACCCCTGCACCCAGAGGAGAGCTCTGAGAGACCCAGAGGAAGCTCCTGGCTCCAGATCGGCCTAGCTCTGGCCATTGCAGCCATTTGGGGAGTGAACCAGTGGATGGACGACCTCTCTCTCTCTCTCTCTCTCTCTCTCTCTCTCTCTCTCTCTCTGCCTCTCCTTCTCTCTCTGTGTAATTCTTTCAAATAAATAAATAAATAAATCTTTAAAAAAAAAAAAAAGGTACAAATTACAAGTTTTCTGTGTAGTCCCAAAGATACAGTGTCTACTTTGAGAATATTTCCATCATCCCCCAAAACACTCCATACCCATCAGCAGTTATTCTCCAACCTCCCTGCCCCCAGCCCCTGACACCCAGCAATCGACTTCCTGTCTCTGGGGCTTTGCCAAGCCTGGACATCTCATATGTACAGAAACGCATGACACAAGCCCTCTTGGAACCGGCTTCTTTCACTTAGTGTCATGTTCTCAGGGCTGCTGTAGGGAGGATCAGTACTTCACTCTTTTCATGGCTGAGTAATATCCCATTGCAGGGACAGGCCTCATTTTATTCACCCATTCAACAACTGACAGAGACAGTGGGTTGTCTCTTTCCTTTTTTGTTTTTCAATTATCATTCTTTATTCAATGAGTACAATAAGGCCTTTATTTTATCAGCAAATTTTTAAGAAAGATAGAAAAGTATAGATACCACATAGTTATCACAAAGAAAACCACCACATAGTTTTATTAAATCTTTAACAATAAATATATTCAGATACTATAAGGAAATAAAATACAAAAGAAGACTGTAGTACTTTGGTTACCTTTAACTCCAAGTACTCTTTTTTTTTTTAGAAAACATTTATTTAATAAATACAAATTTTGAAAGTACACCTTTTGGATTATAACAGTTTTTCCCCCCCATAACCACCCTCCCACACACAACCATCCCATCTCCCACTTCCTCTCCCATCCATTCTTCATTGATTCACTTTTAGTTATCTTTATATACAGAAGATCAACTCTATCCTAAGTAAAGATTTCAACACTTTGCACCCACACAGACATACAAAGTATAAAGTACTGTTTGAATTCCAGTTTTATCATTAATTCACATAGTACAACACATTAAGGAAAGAGATCCTACATGGGGTTTAAGTGCACAGTGACTCCTCTCATTGATTTACAATTGACACTTTTATTTATGACGTCAGTAATCACCTGAGGCTCTTGTCCTGAGCTGCTATGAAAGTCTCTTGAGTTCACAAACTCCGATCTTATTTAGATAAGGAAATAATCAAAGTGGAATTTCTCTCCTCCCTTCAGAGAAAGGCACTTCCTTCTTTGGTGGCCCCTTCTTTCCGCTGGGATCTCACTCACAGAGATCTTTCATGTAGGTCATTTTTTGCCACAGTGTCTTGGCTTTCCATGGCTGAGAAATGCTCATGGGCTTTTTTTTTTTTTTTTAATTTATTAAAAGCTGCCTGCCATCTCAGATGGTAGATGCAGAGTTACTTCACTTCACCTTCACGCTTTTTTTAAAAATTTTGTTTGACAGGCAGAGTTAGACAGTGAGAGAGAGAGACAGAGAGAGAGTTATAGACAGTGAGAAGGAGACAGAGAGAAAGGTCTTCCTTCCATTGGTTCACTCCCCTAATGGCTGCTACACCAGTGCTGTGGCGATCCAAAGCCAGGAGCTGGGTGCTTCCTCCCGGTCTCCCATGTGGGTGCAGGGCCCAAGCACTTGGGCCATCCTCCACTGCCTTCCTGGGCCACAGCAGAGAGCTGGACTGGAAGAGGAGCAACCAGGACTAGAACCTGACACCCATATGGGATGCTGGCGCCGCAGGCAGAGGATTAACCAAGTGAACCATGGCACCGGACCCTCTCATGTGCTTTTTAGTCAGATCCAAATGCCTTAAGGGCTGATTCTGAGGCCAGAGTGCTGTTTAGGGCATTAGCCATTCTGAGTCTGCTATGTGTCCCACTTCCCATGTTGGATCATTCTCTCCTTTTTAATTCTATCAATTATTATTAGCAGACACTGGTCTTATTAATGTGATCCATTTGACACTTAATCCAATCTTTATGATCAATTATGAACTTAAACTAATCACTTTAACTAGTAAAATGGCATTGGTACCTGCCAACTTAATGCAATTTGGAGTACCATTGCATGTTTCTGGCTCTAACATTAGGGGTGAGTCCAAGTGAGCATGTACTGAAGTGTATGTCTCCTCTCTCTCTTATTCTCACTCTTATTTTTAACAGGGATTACTTTACAGCTAAATTTAGATGCCTAATAATAATTGTGTGCTAATTAAAGAGTATTAAGTAGAAAGAGGAAATATTAAAAAGAATAAAATAGTAAGATGTTCCTCAACAGTCAGGACAAGGGCTGATCAGGTCATTGTTTCTCACAGTGTCAGTTTTGCTTCTACAGGTTTCCTTTTGGGTGCTCAGTTAGCTGTCACAAATCAGGGAGAACATGATTTTTGTCCCTTTCGGACTAGCTTATTTCACTCAGCATGATGTTTTTCAGATTCCTCCATTTTGTTGCAAATGACTGGATTTCATTTTTTTTTAACCACTGTATAATATTCTATAGAGTACATGTCCCATAATTTCTTTATCTAGTCTTCTGTTGATGGCCATTTAGGTTGATTCCATGTCTTAGCTATTGCGAATTGAGTCACAATAAACATTGAGGTGAAAATAACTCTTTGATTTGCCAATTTAAATTTCCCTCGGGTAAATTCTGAGGAGAGAGATGGCTGGATCATGTGATAAGTCTATATTCAGGATTCTGAGGAATCTCCAAACTGTCTTCCATAGTGGCTTTACCAGTATGAATTCCCACCAACAGTGAATTAGTGTGCCTTTTTCCCCAGATTCTCACCAGCATCTGTTGTTAGTTGATTTCTGTATGGAAGCCATTCTAACCGGGGTGAGGGGAAACCTCATTGTGGTTTTGATTAGCATTTCCATGATGGTTAGTGATCCTGAACATTTTTTCATGTGACTGTTAGCCGTTTGGATTTCCTCTTTTGAAAAATGTCTATTTAGGTCCTTGGCCCATCTTTTAAGTGAGTTGTTTGTTTTGTTGTTGTGGAGTTTCTTGATCTCTTTGTAGATTCTGGTTATTTACCCTTTATCTGTTGCATAATTTGCAAATACTTTCTCCTATTCTATTGGTTGCCTCTTCACTTTCCTGTTTCTTTTGCAGTACAGAACTTCACAATCTGATGTAATCCCAGTTGTTAATTTTGTCTTTGTCTACCTGTGCCTCTGGGGTCTTTTCCAAGAAGTCTTTTCTTATGCCTATATATTGCAGGATTTCTCCAATGTTCTCTAATAATTTGATGGTGTCAGGTCATAGATTTAGATCTTTAATCCATGTTGAGTGCATTTTTGTGTAAGGTGTAAGGGTGGGGTCATGATTCATGCTTCTGCTCATGGAAATCCAGTTTTCCCAGCTCATTTATTGAATAGAATGTCCTTACTCCAGGGATTGGTTTTAGATCTTTGATCAAATATAAGTTGGCTGTAGATGTTTGGATTGATTTGGATTGATTTCTGGTGTTTCTATTCTGTTCCATTGGTCCATCCATCTGTTTCTGTACCGGTACCATGCTGTTTTGATAACTACTGCCCTGTAGTATGTCCTGAAATCTGGTATTGTGATGCTTCCTGCTCTGTTTTTGTTGTACAAGATTGCTTTAGCTATTCGAGGTCTCCTGTGTCTCCATATCAATTTCAGCATCATTTTTTCCAGATCTGAGAAGAATGTCTTTGGCATTTTGATTGGTATTGCATTGAATGTATAAATTGGTTTTGGGAGAATGGACATTTAGATGATATTGATTCTTCCAACCCATGAGCATGGAAGATTTTTCCATTTTTTTGGTATCCTCTTCTATTTCTTTCTTTAAGATTTTGTAATTCTCATCGTAGAGATCTTTAACGTCCTTGGTTTAGTTTATGCCAAGGTATTTGATTGTTTTTGTGGCTACTGTGAATGGATTGATCTTAGAAGTTCTTTCTCAGCCATGGCATTGCCTGTGTATACGAAGGCTGTTGATTTTTGTGCATTGATTTTATATCCTGCTACTTTGCCAAACTATTCTATGAGTTCCAATAGTCTCTTAGTAGAGTTCTTTTGATCCCCTAAATAAAGAATCATATCATCTGCAGAGAGGGATAGTTTGAGTTCTTCCTTCCCAATTTGTATCCCTTTAATTTCTTTTTCTTGCTAATAGCTCTGGCTAAAACTTCCAGAACTATATTGAAGCAGTGGTGAGAGTGGACATCTCTGTCTGGTACCAGATCTCAGTGGAAATTCTTCCAACTCTTTTCCATTCAATAGGATGCTGGTCATGGGTTTTTCATAAATTGCTTTGCTTGTATTGTGGAATGTTCCTCTATACCCAGTTTGCTTAGGGTTTTCTTCATGAAAGGGTATTGTATTTTATCAAATGCTTTCTTTGTGTCTATTGAGATATTCACATGGTTTTTCTTCTGCAGTCTGTTAATGTGATTTATTTGCGAACATTGAACCATCCCTGCATACCAGGGATAAATCCCACTAGGTCTGGGTGGATGATCTTTCTCCTGTGTTGCTGCATTCAATTGGACAGTATTTTATTGAGGATTTTTGCATCTATGTTCATCAGGGATATTGGTCTGTAATTTTCTTTCAATGCTGCATCTTTCTCTGGCTTAGGGATTAAGGTGATGCTGGCTTCATAGAAACAATTTGGGAGGATTCCCGCTTTTTTGATTGTTCTGAATAGTTTGAGAAGAATTGGAGTTAGTTCTTCTTTAAATGTCTGGTAGAATTCAGCAGTGCATTCATCTGGTCCTGGGCTTTTTTGTTGGAAGGGCCTTTATTATTGTTTCAATTTCTGTCTCAGTTATGGGTCTGTTCAGGTTTTCTATTTCTTCATGGTTCAATTTAGGTAGGTTGCATGTGTCCAGGAAGCTATCCATTTCTGTTAGATTTCCCTGTTTGCTGGTATACAGTCCTTGTAGTAATTTCTGATTATCCTTTTTATTTCTGTGATGTCTGTTATGTTTCCTTTTTCATCTCTGATTTTATTGATTTGGGTCTTTTCTTTTTTTAATTAGTTGGGCCAATGGGGTGTCAATTTTGTTTATTTTTTCAAAAAACCAGCTCCTCATTTTGCTGATCTTTTGTAATTTTTTTATTCAATTCTGTTGACTTCCTCTCTGATTTTAATTATTTCTCTTCTCCTACTAGATTTGGGTCTGGTTTGCTGCAGTTTTTATAGATCCTTGTGATGCATTGATAGCTCATTTACTCGGTGCCTTTCCAATTTCTTGATGTAGGCACCTATCGCTATAAACTTCCCTCTTATCACTGCTTTTGCTGTATCCCATAAGTTTTGATATATTGTATTGTTATCCTCATTTACTTACAGAAAGTTTTTGATTTCTCTTTTGATTTCTCCTATGACCCACTGTTCATTCAGGAGCATGTTGTTCAATCTCCATGTGTTTGCATATGCTCTAAGGATTCCTGAGTTGCTAATTTCCAACTTAATTCCACTGTGGTCTGAGAAGCTGCATCATATGATTCTAATTCTTTTGAATTTGCTGAGATTGCTTTATGGCCTAGAATGTGGTCAATCCTAAAGAAGGTACTGCTGAGAAGAATGTAAATTCTTTAAGTGTAGGATGAAAAGTTCTGTAGATATCTGTTAGATTCATTTGGGTTATAGTGTCATTTAAATCTACTTTTGCCTTGTTGATCTTCTGTCCGGTTGATCTATTTCTGAGAGTGGAGTATTGAAGTCCCCCATTACTACTGTATTGTATTATATTGTATTGTATTAAGTCTCCCTTTAAGTTCCTTAACATATCTCTTAAATAAACCAGTGCCCTGTAATTAGGTGCATATACATTTATAATAGTTAAATCTTCCTGTTGAAGTGATCCCTTAATTGTTATATAGTGCCCCTCTTTCTATTTTATAGTTTTTGTGTTAAAGTCTATTTTGTCTGATATTAAGATGGCTACGCTAGCTCTTTTTTCATTTCTGTTGGCATGGAATACTTTTTCCCAGCCTTTCACTTTCAGTCTGCATGCATCTTTGTTGGAAAGATGTGTTTCTTGTAAGCAGCAAATAGATGGGGTTTGCTTTTAATCCATTCAGCCAATTTGTGTCTTTTAACTGGAGAGCTGAGGCCATCAACATTCAATATGACTATTGATAAGTAGTAACTTTGCCCTGCCATTTTCCCAAAGATATTTTCCAATATATGCTTTGAACTTGATGTGATCTTTTACTGTAAGGTCTTCTTCCTTTACCTTCTTTCATATTGATGGCCGTGTTTCTGTGTGTAACACATCTTTAAGCATCTTTTGCAGGGCTGGACCAGTGGTGACAAATTCTTTCAGTTTCTGTTTGTTATGAAAGGTCTTTATTTCAC
This sequence comes from Sylvilagus bachmani, assembly GCA_015711505.1. NCBI lineage: Eukaryota > Metazoa > Chordata > Mammalia > Lagomorpha > Leporidae > Sylvilagus > Sylvilagus bachmani. The sequence continues at coordinate 135,520,417 of CM027388.1, forward strand.
CTTCATTCACAAATGAGAGCTTTGCAGGATAGAATGTTCTGGGATGACAGTTTTTCTCTTAGTACCTGGGCTATGTCTCGCCATTCCCTCCTAGCCTGTAGGGTTTCTGATGAGAAGTCTGCTGTGAGTTTAATTGGAGATCCTCTGAGAGTAATCTGATGTTTCTCTCTTGCACATTTTAAGATCTTTTCTTTATGTTTCACTGTGGTGAGTTTGATTACAATGTGTTGTGGTGAGGATCTCTTTTGGTCATGTTTACTAGCGGTTCTATGAGCTTCCTGTACTAGGATGTCTCTGTCCTCCTCAAACCTGGGAAGTTCTCTGCTAGTATCTCACTAAAAAGGCCTTCTAATCCCTTCTCTCTCTCTCTCTCCATGTCTTCAGGAACTCCTAGAACTCAAATGTTGGGATTTTTAATAGTATCCTGTAGATTCTCAACAATATTTTTTAGATTTCTAATTTCCTCTTCCTTTCTTTGGTTTCACTGTATACTTTCCTGTGCTCTGTCTTCTGATATTCTCTCTTCTGCTTCACTAACTCTGTTTTTAAGGCTCTCTAATGTGTATGTCATTTGATCTATTGAATTCTTCATTTCATTTTGATTTCTCTTTACTGTCACAATTTCATGTTCTACTAGTTTCTGCATTTCATTTTGATTCATCCTTAAGATTTCATTTTCACAAGATTTTCTATCCTGTCCAGTAACAATTTCTGTAGTTCAAGAATTTGTTTTTGAAAACTTCTAAATGTTATCATAATTTTTTTTTAAACCTGTATCTTGTATTTCTTCTATCTCATCATATTCATAATCTTGGATTGGGGTGTCTTGTTCATTTGGGGGCTTCATAATGTCTTCCTTGTTCTTGTTTCCTCAGTTTCTGCATTTGTTGCTTGGCATTGAATCTCCACTTTTATTAAACTATCTTCTCCTGAACTAGATCAGTAAGCTCCCTCCTTATTCCACCTTCTTGGAACTGCCCCGGGGTTGTCTCTTTCTGATGCTGTTAATGCTTATGTACAAGCGTTTGTACAGGTGTTTTCAGTTCCTTTGGGTACCTAACAAGGAGGGGATTGCTGGCCATGATGGTGATTACGTGTATAAATTTTTCAGGACTTGCCAAAATGTTTTTCAAAGGGGCTGTTCTGTTTTACTTTCCCACCAACAATGTATGACACTTGTGATTTTCCAACTTTTTTTTTAAGATTTATTCATTTGAAAGGTAGAGTGATGAGAGAGAGGGTGAGACAGAGACAGAGAGATCTTGCATCTGCTGGTTCACTTCCCAAATGGCTCTAACAGCTAGTGCTAGCCTAGGATGAAACCAGGAGCTAGGAACTCCATCCAGGTCTCACTTGTGGGTAGTGGAGACCCAAGTACTTCAGCCATCCTCTGCTGCTTTCCCAGGCACATTAGCAGGAAACTGGGTTAGAAGTGGAGTAGCTGGGACTTGAATTGGTGCTCTGATATGGGATGCTGGCATTTCACGTGGCAGCTTAACCCAGCGCACCACAACCACAGCCACTTCACCCACATGGCGAATGCTCATGCTTTTCTATTTTGGCCATACCAGTGGGTGTGGAAAAACAGCCCATGGTTTTGCTTTGCATTTCCTTACTGGAGAGTACCATTGATCATCTCATGTGCTTACTGGCCATTTTTATGTTCTTTGGACAAATGTCTACTCCAGGGGGCGCACTTTGCTCAGAGCTCTTTGGGGTAGTAGCTTCCCTGGAGGGCCAATCAACCCTTTTCTGGGACTTTTCTCACAATCTCTGCTTCACACCAGCTCCTTTAGCCATTCTAATAATTCTGTAAATACCCTGCTTAAAATATGAAGAGTGATTTATTTATTTGAAAGGCAAAATTATAGACTGAGAGAGGGTGCAACAGAGAGAGGTCTTGTATCCCATGGGTCACTCTCCAAATGGCCATAACGGTTGGAGCTGGGCCAATCCAAAGCCAGGAGCCAGGAGCTTCTTCTGGGCCTCCCACATAGGTGCAGGGGCCCAAGCACTTGAGTCATCTTCTGCTGTCTTCCCAGGCCATTAGCAGAGAGCTGGATCAGAAGAGAAGCAGCTGGGACACGAACCACTACCCATGAATGCCAGAGCCACAGGTGGAGACTTAACCTATTACATCACAGTGCAGTCCATGAGTGATTTTTTAATTTAATGCTGGCTGATAGAGCTATGGAAAAATATGATTTGGGGTATGCTGACTTCATTGTTTTTTTATTTTATTGTTGTGCTCTGGCTATCTGAGGTTGCTGAACTAGTTACTTTTTTGCAATAAATAAAATTAGTTGTACATTTGTGTAGATAGTACAAATGTATTATCTTACAGTTCTGTCAGTTGGAAGTCCAAGCCAGGTCTCATGAGGCGAGAGCCGAGGCGTGCTGCTGGGGCCGTGTTTCTGCCTCCTGCAGGGGAACATCCACTTCTGGGTCACCTGGGCCAGCAGAACTCAGCTCCTCGCAGCTGGTGAGCTGAGACTGTCAGCTGAGCTGCCGTGGGAAGTCTGGTTTTGCCGGCAACCAGCTTCATTTCTTGGCTCGTGTTGCCCTTCTCCCATCTTCAGAGCCAGCAGCGGCGGGTTCAGATCCTCACACACTTCCTTCTTCTGTCTCAGCCCTGGGGCCACTCAACTGCCCTCCATGTCCACTTTCATACGTCAGGCCATCGGGCCCAGTCTGATTTCAGAGCCATTGCTCCAGCTCCTTAATCTTTATCACATGGGTGAAGACCACTGTGCAGTGGCAGGTGTCTGTCCCCGGGTTCTAGGACACAATGAGGACACCTGGGGTGGCGGGGGCTAGAGGGGACACCACCCTTTCTGCCTGGTCTTCAGTTTCCAACTCAGAAGCCAGCTGATGTGAAAACTTTAAGGTCAGCTTATCGCCCTGTTCAGATGCAGCTGATTAGTTTTTCAATACTGCAAACATCTCGTAACCACTAATAATGGTAATCGTGATCTGAGGGACTTGCTGGTGCGAATGCTCCCAGACACAAAGGCTAAGAGGCCAAGTGTCCGCCACCCTTTGCAGCCCTGTAATTGATGCCTACTGGTATTTCCTGGACTCCTGGATGCACTCTCTCCTTTGTGCTTTGCAGTATTTCTGGGAGGCGCACGAAATGCAGCAAGCCTGTCGTCTCTTCTACACAGATGAGAAAACTGGACTTCAGAAAAGCTAACTGACCTGCCCACCAAGGGTAGGCTTCAACGTGGCTTCCAGATAAGGCCAGGGGCTTGCAGGGGGTAGACAGACAGGTGAAGAATACTCACAAAATGGGCAGACCACAGTTGTCATGGGCAAACGCTGACACAGGTGATAATGTTAGGGATGACATAAACAACAAATAACATTCGCTGACCTGCTCCACACAGTGCAGAGGTGAGGGGTTCCCTTCGAGGAAGGCAAGCAATTAATAAGCATTCATTCCTCCAGGTCTCCCAGCTCCCTTGCTCTCTCCTCCAGGATGTAGTAAAAGATATTCCCACAGATCCAAGGGACATGAAACACACTTTACCTGCACTGCCTTGTTCTTCTCAGTAGGCTGCGACAAGCAGTATGACAGCACAGGGACCAAGGCACAAAGCCACACAACCAAATTTAAACGCACAAAGGTATGTACAGCCAGAATTTACCACCGTCCTACCAATGAGCAGACCCAAAGTAGTGGTCATCTGCCCTTCTGGACTGTGCTCTGACTCACCAAAGATACTGCAAGTTTCAGGGCCAGCACTGTGGCATTAGTGGGTTAAGCCACTGCCTGCAGAATCAGCATCCTGTACAGGCACTGGTGTGAGTCCCGGCTGCTCCACTTTCGAGCCAGCTCTCTGCTTATGTGCCTGGGGAAGCAGCAAAGGACAGTCTAAGTGCTTGGGCCTCTGCATCCACATGGGAGAATAGGAAGAAGCTCCTGGCTCCTGGATTTGGCCTGACCCAGCTCCCACTGTTGGGGCCATTTGGGGAGTGAACCAGTGAATGAAAGACCCTTCTCTCTCTCTCTCTCTAAGTCTGCCTTTCAGAATAAATAAATCTATATATTGCAAGTTTCATAATGTATGAATCAATCACTTTCCCCATCCTAACCCTCCCATGGAACTCCTATGAAATAAAAAAACGACTCCTATAAGAAAATGACTCTTCATCTCATACACTCTGCCACCTTCCCTCTTTACCTTCCAGCTCCTGTTAGGGAGACAGGATGGTCAATCAGGTATTTGAATTTATTCCTTCGAACAGGGTGATGCCAGACATGGTCCACAGGGCGAGGAAGGGTACCCTGGGGAAAAGCAAAAACACATGAATGCCAGCAGAGGGCGCTCCAGCCAAATAAATCGACTCAGTTTTGCCTATCTACATTAAGGGCATTAGGATACTCTGGAAAAAAATTAAGAGTGGAATTCTTATTTATTTACTAATTGGAGAAAGACTGAAACTAGAACAAGTCTATAGTAAACAAAAAATACTAAGAGTAATAATGATCGTTTTGGTAAATATACATAAAAACAAGTTAATGCAGGTTCATCTTAAAAACATTCTACCAAAGATCTGAGTTTTCAATCTAGGAAATTAAAAAAAAAATTTTTAAGGGAGTGGGCAGTTAGACAAGCAACCAAGATGCCCACACTCCACACTGGAGCGCCCAGGGTTCAATCTCTGGCATCAGGTTCTTCCGACTCCAGCTTCCTGCCAGAGGCAGTCTCAAGTCAACTGGGCTTCTGCCACTCCCGGGCCAGACCTGGGTTGAGTTCCCAGCTCCTGACCTTGGCCCCACTCCAGCCCAAGCTGTTGTGGGCATCTGGTGAGTGGATCAGCAGATGGGAGCTCTCGCTCGCTCGCTTTCACTCCCTGATTCTCAAACAAAAATAGAACAAGAAGATTGAAAAGCCACCTGTAATATCTAACACCCCTGACAAACAGCTAGTGAGCTGGATAACAAACAGATTCCGTCCCAGGGACTCTCCTGGCGCACGCACACACGCACCTTTGGGGTTTTACTTTTCTTAAGGGGCAGTAAGTGTTCGGGACAGGGCCCAGCGTGGGCCGCGTAGGTCAGAGAGAGAAGAACTTCTTCCGGAATCGACTCGTCCCTCAGCGACGCGGGAAGGGGTCTCGAATGATCCAGCATGTTTTTTTTCTCCTTTAGCTCTGGAAGACCTAAGAAAATACATAAGGGAAAGAAAGGGTATTTTTGCGGAGAGCTGGACAGAGCCTTCTAGAACCACCTCGCCAGCCCCATCCGCGTTTCTCTAAGACAGCCATGTGGCTTCTGGTCGACGAGAACAGTAGCGATACTTTAAACGCTGAATGCCCGCCAGCCAAGAGAAATACCGTCAGAGCCTATTAGGCCACTGAGGCCGGCCAGAACCTGTTAGGTCACTGGGCCTGAACCCCCAGGCCCGAGGGGGCCCGGAGCAGACGCAGGCTCACGGCAGCCAGCCTGGGGCAGTCCAAGCTGCGAGGAGGCTCTCTGGACATCCACGGGCCCCTCATCAGGTGCAGGTGGCGCTCTGCTCCTGCCCAGCAAGCAGCTTAAGAAGGGGCTCTGTGGGGCCACCGCAGGTGAATGCCCTGGCCTGAAGCGCCGGCATCCCATATGGGCGCCGGTTCGAGTCCCGGCTGCTCCACTTCCGATCCAGCTCCCTGCTAATAGCCTGGGAAAGCAGTGAAGGTTGGCCCAAGGAGCTGGGCCCCCGCCACCCACGCGAGAGAGCAGCTCCTGGCTTCGCCTGCCCGGCCCGGCCGCTGTGGGCACTGGGGTGGGAATCGGCAGATGGGCGGTCTCTGGCTCTCTGCCTTTCAGACAGACAACACAAAAAGCGCAAAGACGGGGGCTGCGGGACCCTTGGAGTCACCTCCCGGCTCTTCCTTGGCCAGGGCCGCTTTGAACGCTTTGTCCCCTAACGGCGGCGTCTTCGGGAGCGACATCACCGGCCGTGGCTGCAAACACTCCTCCGGACCGAGAACTCAGAAACCAACGGCTTCGTCCTGAGAAAAAAGCCAAAACGCACGCCGAGGCCCGTCAGGCGCGCCGCCTCAGACGCGCGGTTTCGGGTCCCCGCCGCGGGGCGCCCCGCGTTCTCGCGGGGTGCGGGGATTGAGACACCCGCAGCGCGTCGGGCCGCAGCACTCCGTCCCCCGCAGGCGTCCCCCTCACGCGCCCCTCAAGAAACGGACGCCGGCGACACCCCCTCGCCAGCCGCGTTCCCGCCTGCGCGCGGCGCTGCGCCGTTTCCCGGGACGCCTGCGTCGTCATGGAAACGCAGGACCCCGCGCCTTAGCAACCGCGGCGTGGGCTGCCCTCGGCGGTGCCTGCGGACGACGCTCCAGCAGGCCCCAGCCGGCGCCACTGGGCGTCACCGCCTGCGTTCCGACAAATGCCTCATTGGGATCCTGTCTCCGACTGCAAACGGGTCTCGGGCCCGGCCAGTGCCCAGGGCGCCCCGAGTGTCCGTCTCACTGGCGCCCGGGCCCGCAGTGTATCTGGAGATGAGTCGCATCGTTGCGCCTCGTGTCTCCAGATAGAAGCCCCTGGTCCCTTGTGTCCAGGTGCGCATCGGTGAGAAACAGTTCAGAACAGCAGGCTCTGCAGACGTGCCGGCTGCTCACCTGTGCGGGACCACCTGCTCCAGTGGGCACAGAAGACCAGGCTGGAGGAGGGCTCTGGAGAAGGGTCCATTTAAGACCTGGGGGCACACTGTGTGCAGTGCCAGTAAGACATCTGTGAGGCCTGCGCTGTGGGGTAGCGGGCAAAGCCGCTGCCTGTAATGCTGGCATCCCATATGGGCGCCAGTTCGAGTCCTGGCTGCTCCACTTCCAATCCAGCTCTCTGCTATGGCCTGGGAAAGCAGTGGAAGATGGTCCAAGGCCTTGGGCCCCTGAACCCACGTGGGAGACCTGGAAGAAGCTCCTGGCTCCTGGCTTCGGATCAGCTCATCTCCGGCCGTTGCGGCCATCAGGGGAGTGATCCAGCGGATGGAAGACCTCTCTGCTGTCTCTACCTCTCTAACTCTTTGATATAAATAAAATAAATCGTTAAAAAATTACATCTGTGGCCGGCGCCACGGCTCACTGGCTAATCCTCCGCCTGCAGCGCTGGCATCCTGGGTTCTAGTCCCGGTTGGGGCACTAGATTCTATCCCGGTTGCTCCTCTTCCAGGCCAGCTCTCTGCTGTGGCCCGGGAGTGCAGTGGAGGATGGCCCAAGTGCTTGGGCCCTGCACCCCATGGGAGACCAGGAGAAGCACCTGGCTCCCGGCTTCAGATTGGCGCAGTGACGGCCGCAACGCGCTGGTTGTAGCAGCCACTTGGGGAGTCAACCAACAGAAAAAGGAAGACCTTTCTCTCAGTCTCTCTAACTCTGCCTGTCCAAAAAAAAAAAATGACATCTGTATGGAAATGGGAGTTAACTCCTTGATTCTACATGAAAGTACTTCAAAAAGTCTTGGAAAATTAAAAGCTTATTTTGGTCCAATTTTTTAAAATCCACGCATGGTGTTTCATTATACACTGCGGTGAACTTTTTCGTGTATGTGGCTCTGAAGCCCTTAGTGAAGGGCTAAAGTTAAATAGAAGAGAACATAAGCAAGAAATATGACAAGACAATCACTGTTGAAGAATACAATTGCTACTCCTGGGGGAATAATTCTGAATTGCACTAAGGAAACCCTAAAATGGCATAAGGTAAAATATCGAGGTCTTTCTTTGACGGAAAATGCCATAGCAAAATGTAAGATGACCAGTTAAGAGTTTGCTTAGAGTGCACAAAGACAGGCAAAGTAATGGTTAGTCATTTTTTTTTTTTTTTATTTGAAAGAGTTACACAGAGAGAGAAGGAGAGGCAGAGAGAGAGAGGTCTTCCATCCGCTGGTTCACTCCCCAGATGGCCGCAACGGCCGGAGTGCGCCGATCCAAAGCCAAGAGCCAGGAACTTCTTCCGGGTCTCCCACGTGGGTGCAGGGGCTCAGGAACTTGGACCATCTTTACTGCTTTCCCAGGCCACAGCAGAGAGCTGGATTGGAAGTGGAGCAGCCAGGACTTGAACCAGCGCCCACATGGGTACCAGCACTGCAGGCAGCGGATTTACCCACTATGCCACAGCACCAGCCCCATGGTTACTCATTAACAGGGCCAATTATGCCTATCGGTGTTGATGACTTTTGTCCCAGCTTAACACCAGGCAGCAGTAGGGCCTTTCTCAGAAAATATCTCAGAAGCCAGCGTGGTCACCAAACATACCCTCAGCTGGGGAGGTGGGGGATTTGGGTGTGCTTTTGCATCAAAGCTCTTTTACCAACTCATTTTCTCAACACGTGGGCAGGAATTTATATGCGTGTCTGCAGGCACTCACCAACAGCATGCAACGTTCCCTGGATCAGAGTGGGAAGGAGGCCAGCGTTCGTATCTAACGTATCTTTAAAGCAGAGGTATCAGACACTTCTTTTAGAAGGAGACAGACATCTAGGCACTGCTCAAACACTTCCCAAGGGGAAGAGTCACTTCTAGAACTGCCTCCACACAAGGAGGGATCCCTGAAATGGAAATGATGCCTAGACTGTCGTTGCATGCCACTATTCCTCCCACATGTGGGTGTGCCTACAGGAAGAAATGTGTGTGCACAGGCCAGCCACGTGGTACCGATGCACTCGGCAAGAACCAATTCCTCCTTCTCATCACAAAGTGGGGTTTCTACAGAGAGCAAATTCAAGGGTCATGTCGGCCTTCTCAGTGAATCCACAGACAGGCACACACATTTTCCCAACAAGACGCATGAGCCTGGGGAGCTGGGGTCCACACGCAAGCCATCTGAGTCTGCAAGGTCAGTTGCCACGCTGTGGCTTTGCTCCTGGTGGCAAGGAGTCACTGGGTCCAGGAAACAGGACACAGCTGACTCCCGGGAGGATGTTCCCTTTGCCGCTCCTCTGGCACCGCAGGGGCTGCTGGGGAGGGCTGGGCCACCCAGAACTACAGACATGGCTGCTGCTATGATTCGAGCTTCTGCAGAAGGAATGTCCTAACAACTTCACATTCTGATCAATACGGTCCCACTCTGCGACTGTTGGCAGGAGGGCTTCCTAGTCCCAGGCGCTGCTTTGATGGAATACCTGAGACTGGGTCATTGATAAAGAGCCCATTTATGTCCCACAGTTCTTCAGATTGGGGAGTGGGAGATCAAGGCGTGCTCAGCTGTGCCCTCCGGTGGCCGGAGGAGGAAGCACAAGCGCCAAAGCTATGGGAAGTGGGGTGACCTCCCATGGTGACCCCAGGGACAACAGCTGAATTTGAGAGGACACCCTCCAGCCTAAGGGGAGGCATCATTATCTCGCCTCAAAACTGGTTTGCCCTGGTCTTAAAAGGCATGCATCCATGGCAATGATTGGCACCTTTTCCCTGGCACGCTCAAGTCCAGTTCTAGCTGTTGCAGGCAGGGGTTTTACAAGTAAAAGGATCAAGTGCCCAGGCCCACGGCAGGGAGAAGCCTGCTAAGTCAGCTAGCGTCCCTGCTCTTGCTTTAATGAAATGCAAGCCTACAACAGGGCCGCTCTCCAGTTCTTTGTCATTTGTTCCATTGCTCCCCTCGATGCGCTCGGACGAGAACAGCCCTGTTGCCTGCCTTCTCTGGGCTACTTTCAGCATCTAAAGCTGACAGAGATCAAGATGAAAAGTGGTTCTGAGCCTACTCTGAGTTAGTACTGAATCTGCTTAAAATACTTCATCTTGGGAGACAGAGGCCTCCCGTCCACTGGTGCGCCCTCCAGATGCCAGGAGGCGGGAACTCAAGCAGGGTCTCCCGTGAGCGTCAGGGAGCCGCCTCCCAGGGTGCACCTTAGCAGGAAGGTGGCTCAGAGACTGAGCCAGGGCTCCAGCCCAGTCCTCTGATATGGTGCATGGGCACCCCCACTGCTGTGTTCACTGCTAGGCCAAACAGCGCCCCCGAACATCCTTTTAATCTGAATATTTTTTTGAAAGAGTTACACAGAGACAAGGAGAGGCAGAGAGAGGTCTTCCATCCACTGGTTCACTCCCCAATTGGCCGCAATGGCTGGAGCTGTGCTGATCCGAAGCCAGGAGCTTCCTCTAGGTCTCACACATGGGTGCAGGGCCCAAGGCCTTGGGCCATCTTTCACTGCTTTCCCAGTCCACAGCAGAGAGCTGGACTGCAAGTGGGGCAGCCAGGTCTTGAACCGGCACCCATATGGGATGCTGGCATAGCGTCACCCCCCCCCCCAAAAAAAAAACACACTTTAAAAACAGACATCAGGAAACAGTGCTGTGGCAGAGCAGGTAAAGCCGCCACCTGTGATGCCACCATCCCACATGGATGCCACTTTATATCCTGATGCTCCAGTTCTGACTCAGCTCCCTAACAGTCTGGGAAGAGCAGCGGAAGAGGGCCCCAGTGTGTGGGTCCCTGCTACTCATGTGGAGACCTGGAAGAATCCGCTGGCTTTGGCCTGGCCTAGCCCTGGCCATTGTGGCCATCTGGGGAGTGAACCAGTAGATGGAAGCTGGCGTTCACTCACTTGCTATTTCCACCCCCCACCCTTTGTCTTTCAAACAAATACATTTAAAAAAAAAGACATTATGTTTTTTCCAAATATATTTATTTGCCATATTCACATATGCAATATTTTTCCATTTTTAGTTTAAAATTAATGCTAATACAATGCATACGACACAGAGTCATAGTACCAGTGATTTCCAGGGGGCAGGGGAAACAGGGAAACCAGAAGTGAGAATGAGTCACCCAAGATACCTTTCGTTACAGAAACACCTTGTAGAAGCCACCTCAGGCTGACGGGACCTCTGCTGCTCTGGGACGCTATGCATGAAAGTGCAAAACGGAGGACAGGCAGAACCTCCGCCAGGGCTTCCCCTCTTCCCTTTGGAAAGCGGACTGGCACCTAAGCACAGGGGGCTTCAAAGTGTGTTTCTACACGATGGGGCGGGGTGCGGGTCTCTGAAACCAAGTGCAGCCACCCCTTCATTCGCACATGGGCACGGGGCAGGGAGTCAGCAGTCTGCCAGACTGCACAGTGTGAACGGAGTAACGCGGGAGGAGGGAGCCGCACTGGACAGGGGCAGAGGCAGCCTCAGATCCTAACAAACCATTCCACTTCCGAGGTCGACTGGGACTCCTTCTCAAGCCCAAATTAGCTGTTAGACAGTATGTCACTGGAGGAAGGACACAGCAGATGACACAGCTTGCCTACGAAGCGCAAGCCTCTGCACACTGTGTTCGTCACTGTCGCCTGGATTGCGTTCAGGAGGGCAGGAAAGCCCCACCCCCGGCTCCGCCGGGCCAGCTGCGCGTTACCTGCTCCAGAGCCCAGGCTTCTGTGGTATTTTGTCACAGAAGGGCTTCAACACTACTACCCAACACAAGCTTGGCTGATGTGAACAGCTCATCAAATCCCTGTCAGTCATCCGTTCTGGAGTCGTGAACGTGAAACCTAGAGATAAGACACACGACGTAACACCGGGACACGTCTTTGTCAGTGTGTGTGTGTGTGTGTGTGTGCACGCAGATGACATGAGATGGCAATGGCCTCGTCAGCAAGTCACGCCATCTTCCATGAGAAACGTGCGTGTTCCAGGACTCAGCTGTCAGAGCTCAGGCCTCATCAGCCTCCATCCTCTGCCCAGCTTCTAAACCTGACTGTAAGGTGCACCCACCAGTTCCTAACCAGCTGACACCCTGGTGACAGCAGCAACGTCATCTCTTCTGAGAAGACTGCCGCCTACTGTAGCGTGAAAGCAGAAAAAGCGTCAAGCGATGTTGGGGAAGGTGCGCGCCTGACCCGAGGAAGGAGGTGCGTGTGGGACAGTGTCCTGTTCCACCTGCATGACGCCGAGTCATGCTGAGCCACCTGGTCCTCAGCCCAGTCTACTGAAAAGCACTGCGCGTGCTCCCGGGAGAGTGCAGCATCTGCAGTGCAAGTACACACACTTTCTGAAGGCAGCAGGAAGGGGCTGGGTGTCAGGTGATGGAGGGAAGACAATACGGAGGCCATGCTCTGCCAGGGCTACTGCTGTGCAGCAACCACGTGAGGTAGTTGTCACCCTTCTTCACAGACCAGGGAGACTCGGCTCGGGCACCCAGGGCGGCTCTGCCATGGTCACAGGGCTGGGAGCAGAACGGGACGGATGTACCAAGGAGCTGCAGGTCCACAATTCCTCTCCAGGTCAGAAGTAGCTACACTGTATCCATTTCACAAGTTGGCTTAAGTGCAATGATTTTTTTAAAATGACTATAAATCAAAACTTTGAACTCTTACACTGCTAACAGGCCACCTCATGATTATAATCACATTAGTTTACCTTTACCATCCACCACCTCCTGCACACAAATCAACTGAACTGTGTACACAATTACTTACAACCAAAACAAAAGACACTCTTTGTGCCAAAGGCCTCTCAACAACTACTAAATTAAATCTTTTAAAGGCAATGTAGACCAAATGAGCCAATTTTAAACACATGATACTATTTTCCTATACAGACTTCAAGATTCAATTTCTCAGGCAACATCTTACAATTAATGAAAACTGAAAACATGACATGAATTGTGCAACATAATGTATGCTTGCCAAAACAGATTGTTAATACATTGTACTTTGTTAATCTGCCCATTTTTACCTCCCAAATACTGAAAAAGGACAAAACACTTCCCCCAATCCTTTTGCTTCCAACTGTTAAGAGTTACTGACGTGTTAAGCACAGCCTCTATGTTCCAGTTAAATTCTAATGAGGCAAGCAACCTTACCAAGGCAACCGCGGTACATTAATTCAACAACAAACAGAACTGTTTTACCTCCTAATCCAGGACTGAGAATAACAGTATCTTAAGAAATTTAATCCTACTCACAAGGGTCATGGGAGACCAATTAGCAATCTACTGAGAAAGGGAAACACTGTTCATACTACTCAGCTTTCTCTTGGATAACATATCCCCCAAACGGTCACAATTATGAGGTCTTACAGGAAACAGAGTCTAAACTCATTTCTTTTCAGAAGGAAAAGTGTTACTCACCATCATTCTGTAATCAAAAGTACCTTTCACCCCTGTTAGTAAGAAAAGTATGAGAATCTTCCTGAACACATTACAGAAGTTCTAGTTTTTATTCATTTAAAACAAATAGTGTAGGTGGCAGTCTACAGAACAGACTTTTGCTCAAAGCAGCTTGCATGAAGATCATGGTTATAAACCAGTCTCTTTCACCCAAGTGGTCATTCCTTTATGTTACGTGTTTTTGGAAGTTTCTTAGGACATGCTTAGCATTCTGAACAGTCTACAATGCTTATACATGTCCACCGCTACTGCTGAAAATCCTGGGCAGAAAAATCACTTATAAACAATATAAAGTTGACAGTTTTTATTTAAAAAATTAAAAAAAAAAAAAAACCTTGACTGGGCCTACAAACCAAGTGTTGAGACTAGCAAACAACAAAGGTCTCTCATAGTGTGCATTTACACTTCTTAACAGAAATGCAGACCTACGCATTCCATTCTGCTGCTCCAACAGACTGCCTTGTTCATGACCTAACCTTGGAGCAGACTATTCTCTTGTTATGTCAAAAACGTTGCTATAAATTACAACACCACTGTGCACATCAATGCCTGGTAACACAGGTGTGCTTGTGTCCGTCAAGGCTGGAATTCATGTCTGAAAACCGCTTAACCTCCACTGGATCAGAGGTATGGTGAATCAAACAGATGACTAAGCAAGGGCCTCGTGGTCCAATGTAAGCTGCGACTATGTGAGACTCAAACTGACCTTAAAACAACTCCTTCAGAAAGACTTCTCAAAGCATCTTGGACAGCAGTAGGGCTGGCTGAACTGAACTGTGAGAGAACCTCTCAAGGTGGCCGCTCCGCGTACCAACAATCATTAGAGTGGCTCGTAAGGCTTACCTGTTTGGGTGGAAGGTTGAAGTACTCGGTCCCTGACATCCCTCCTAATGCTCAATCTAACATAATTACATGCGAAGTGATTCCTACGCACCACTTCCTACTGGAGAAGGGCACGTATGACCTGGAAACTCACACAAGAGTCCATTTTCTTGAAGATGATCACATTTTAATCTGTTCCACCTAAAAATATACTACTGTTAAAAGTACGAGAGAACTGAGAAATGCAGAAGCCAGCTTCTGGATCCTTAACGATCACTTCAGTGTTAATGAAGCTAATTAATACTTAGGTCACAGACTGACTCACTAATCTGCAAAATAATTCAAGATAAGTATTTATTAGAGAATAATTATACCAAAGGATACTTCAAAACATCAAAGAGGTTCTGAGAATACTTCCAAAAATTCATGGAAAATCCAATTAAGTTTACTTTGGTGCAAAAAACTTTGAAATCTACACACAGTTCTTTAATAATACACATTTCCCATGAATGGTCTGGAAGACCTCTCATATGCACAGATTTCTGTTTTACACCAAAATAAATTTACCTTTCATTTTTTATTAGCTCTCTGAAGTACCCTCATATTTCCTTAAAGTTAAAAAACTATCTTCCATGTAAATTTCATGATAAGCAAAATAATTTAAAAATATGATTGAATCTGCAAATCTTTCTTTAAAACTACTATGGAATCTCTGAGAATATTTTTGTTTTTCCCTTCCAACTTCTGGTCCTCTATGTATTATTATTATTATTATTGATGCAAGAATTCATAGTGGAAGACATCTTTTTCCTGCACAAAAATCATGACCTAGCTGGTATGAAGAATGTAAAACTTGAGTAGAACTGAACTTTTTTCCAAACAAAATATTAAAGGTAATATACAACAAGATTATCTTTGGAAAATAGATTTTTTTGTCTTTCTACTAGAAATAGCAAAAAATCATTCTACATTATCTTCTTTGCATTTTTAATTAACATTCCTTCAACAGTATGTATGAAAGAAATTCTAAGCCAGAAATACTTAAATGATTTTTTCGTAAGTACTTTGGATAATTCTGTGGCTGAGAAAATCTGATTTTAGTCTCTGATTGGATGGAGTCAAGAAACAAAACAACTGCAATTATTGAGGCTTAAGCTGATATGACCCAGAAAAAAATCTGTCATTACCTCAGCTTTCAGTCTCCCTTCTACCAAAAAGGAAAAAAAAAAAAAAGTCCTGCTTAGGTATGCAAGATTCCAAGGAATTCTGAATAGCTCAGCTTCCAGTGACCCACTCCAGTGAACCACTGAAGCCTGGCGTGATCCAAGTAATACAGAGAACTTCAGTAGTGGCTGGAGACAGGGCCCCACACCAGGCAGAATGTTCAATCTTCAGTGGCAAGGAAGGAACACCATCCAAGCTCCTAAAACACATAGCGACAAGTCCAAGAACGTGGTCGGACGTAATCCAGAAATGTGGGCTACAATGAGAAAAAGAACGGGAGAGTAACTTATGTGTGTACTCAGTGTGTAAGACGTGGAGGTAGGTAATGTTCTAATTTTAAAATGCCTCCCAGCGTTTCAGCTAACTTTGTAAGAAGCTCACTAATCCAAAACAAGTTCAGTTCTTTCATCTACAACACACAGTTCTTCAATTTAGAAGCTTCACATGAAGTTTTTAAGTCCAGTAAACTCTACACAACTGCACGGACTTCTGACCAGTTCTAAATAGGGACCATTCCTTCTGGTTCTCCTGCCTTTTTATTTCAGCACAACCCAACATTCAGTAGCCTAACATCTACATAGGGGCAGGACAAGGGTGGTGTATGCACACAAACACACACAAATGTCTGCAACACAGACTTAAAGTGACCAAACTACTTTAAGGAGGAATAGATGAAATACTAGGGCACAAGAGTAAGAACTTGAAAAAGTCCCATGGAAAATATACATCCAAACTGGATTTTGATAAGAGAATAAAATCCGATGTGTGGAATCTGAGTATGAAGAGTGCATGAGCAGGACAGAGCTGAGTCCAGGGCACAGAGGGGATTAACAGGGCGGGGGCGGGGGTGTAGTTAAAGCAGCACAGCTGGAGGAGGTAGCTAATCTGAGTGTCAGAGGTGTCTACGAGAAAGATCCAGACAGACTGATCAAGGAGGTAAATCTCCCCCCTCCCCAAAAATACCTGGGGAGTTGCTGATACAGTTAATAACCAAAGCCCCAAGAATATGTGAAACCGGAACACGATTATGAAAAACAAAGCATCGGGGGCAGTGGAGTCCTGGGCACGCCAGCACTATCTGACGGTTTTACAAGAGTTCACTACTTCTGGAAGAAAGAAGCAAAGCAAGTGTGGGTGGCGGTGGCAGGGACACACATGGCAAAGGGAAACGCTGGAGAAAGCTAGAAAAGGCTGAAGAAAGAGCAGTGAAAAGAAAGGCAACTGGAAACTGCGAGAGTTCAATGGAGAGAAAATCAGAGAGGAGGAATTTTAGGACAGCAGCACACAGTAGGGTTGGCTAATAAACTATTTCCCTCCCGTTCACGTTCATCCACCCTAATCTCAACTACTGTTACTCACGTTTTTCAGAGGGCAGTGCTGGCGTGCGTACCACTCCTGAGAATAAAGGCACAGGATGACTCCGTGGCCCAGGAAAAGGGAAGCCCACACCAGAATGTTCCAAATTGGCCTTTTCCGACTATCATTGACAATGAAGTTGAAAGCCACTAAAGTTAGGAAGAGAACAAAAATATGTACACATGTATGTGAGTAGTTATCAAAACATCAGGAGACAGGGGTCTCAGACCTATGCTCATCTTTTTTATGTTTTTTTCAAATAAAATAATTTTATGACTGCCTTTAACAATCACAGCATCAACTGTTTTAATCTGGTCTCTGGTCTTATAAATAAAAACGCAGCTTCACTATTGAAAGTTATTAATCGATAATTAATAGAAAATCAATAGTACTGAGAATCAGCGGAAATGTATTCCATGGAATTATTCATACTGTAACTAGTGACATGGCCAGTTTTCCCAGGGTTCTCAGGGTGTACGATGACAGTGCTTATGAATGGGGCAGCTGTTGATAGACAGGTTCCATGCTGTACAAATCAATGTTGTCACTGAGATTCAAAAGGTGACCTGGTTTGCTTCCTTATGTCCACGCGTAAGCGAACACCCTGGGACAGTGTTGTGTAACTACTCAGTCAGTATCCCGACCTCCGGACAAACACTGCTGTGACACGGCCTTGCTACTACCTCAGCTTCCTACACCGACTTCTTAGTTCCTTTTCTGTCTCCTTTTCTCTTTTAGCAGAATACCTAGTACTCACAGCATGCCAAGATACTTACTTCCAAAGAACATGAAGAGCACGAAAAGTACCGGATAGAAATAGCTCAAACAAACAGCCAAGGCGTACTCGTGCACGACGGCAGACATGGCAAAGACCGCTAACATGGCAGCAGACTTGAACCTCTTAGAGAAAAACTGAGGCAAATGGAAAATATGAAAAAGGTAATTTAAAAAGTAATGAAGCATAAACTAAAAACATAATTATCATATGCTAAAGATATCAATTATATATATGTTTGACTTTTCCAGTCTATTCCATAGACTGACCCAAATCTATTAAAATACTTAAAAAATATATATGCTCATAAACTTTTATATTAAATGAAGGTTTTAAACCATTCTTCAAAAATGTGAGCATATTTCACACCCATTGATAGCTTATATCTATAATTACTATAGTTGACAAAACATAGTTTTCAAATAAAAACACAACACAGAATTTTTTTTTTTTTTTTTTTGGACAGGCAGAGTTAGACAGAGATAGAGAGACAGAGAGAAAGATCTTCCTTCCATTGGTTCACCCCCAAATGGCTGCTATGGCTGGTGTGCTGCACCGATCTGAAGCCAGAATCCAGGTGCTTCCTCCTGGTCTCCCTTGCAGGTGCAGGGCCCAAGCACTTGGGCCATCCTCCACTGCACTCCTGGGCCACAGCAGAGAGCTGGACTGGAAGAGCAGCAGCCGGGACAGAATCTGGCACCCCAATCAGGACTAGAACCCAGGGTGTCGGCACCACAGGCAGAGGATTAGCCTAGTGTGCCGCGGCGCCAGCCACAACACAGAATTTTAACCCTTTTTAAAAATAAGATTCATTTATTTATTTGAAAGGCAGAGTTACACAGAGAGAGGAAGAGACAGAGAGAGAGAATCTTCCATCTTCTGGTTCACTCCCCAAATGGCCACAAAGGCTGAGCTGTGCTGATCTGAAGTTAGGAGACAGGAGCTTTTCCTAGTCTCCCACATGGGTGCAGGGACCCAAACCCTTGGGCCATTTTCCACTGCTTTCCCAGGCTATAGCAGAGAGCTCAATCGGAAGTGGAGCAGCTGGGACTTGAACTGGCGCCCATGTGGGATGCTGGCAATGCAGGCAGTGGCTTTACCTGCTACACCACAGTGCCAACTCCAGAATTTTAATCTTTAGAGTGACTCTGTAAGGCGTCCTCTCTAAAACTAAGACTTAGAAGGAGGGGCTCGCCTTATCTGGACATGGAACTACCTTTATAAGTGACAGAACCAGTACTCAAATACACTGTTTCCACAAGCTGCTGTCACTCAGCCTAGTGATACCCTTACTTGACGATGAAGACACTAACACTAGTGTGGGCCAGGGGATTCAAGGCTGTATTTCACAGGCTCGGCGATCAGCCCAGTGGTGAAGACGTTGGTTCAGATGCTCGTGGCCCATACCGGAGTTACTGAGTTCATTACCCAGCTCTGCCTCCAGCTTCCCGCTAACACAGACCTAGGGAGGCAACAGCAATGACTTAAGTAACTGGCTTCCTGCCACCACCTGGGCTGCTGTGGGCATTTGCGAGTGAACCAGCAAATGGGCCATTTCCCTCCTTTTCTCTCCCTGTTTCTCTCTCACACCCTCCTTTCTTTCTTCCTCTCCCAAATAAAAGAAAATTTTTAAAGACTACATCTCATCAGTCTAAATACATTCTACTTTTTAAAGTATTTCAGACATGTGCCACTGATTGGAGAAATGTAAATCCACAAGTATTTCTGCTCTTTTAACAAGGAAAATAAAACAAATGGAAAAAAAGGCTAGGGGATTATATGTTGGCAATGAGATCCAAGAGAAATGACCTATCATTGGTGGCTCATTCCAAGGCCTCCATGTATTTAGGTAAAAGAAAATCCAGAGCAAAAACACAGTATTCAACCATGTACCTACCTACTGGTTTCTTTCTTTTCTTTTTTTTTTTTTTTTTAATTAATTAATTTACTTGAAAGACAGAGTTACAGAGAGGCAGAGGCAGAGGCAGAGAGAGAGAGGTCCTCCATCCTCTGGTTCACTCCCCCAGATGGCTGCAATGACTGGAGCAGAGAGCTGGATCGGAAGTGGAGCAATGGGAACTTGAACCAGCGTTTATATGGGATGTTGGCACTGCCGGTGGCGGCTTTACCTGCTACATCACAGTGCTGGCGCCCCTACTGGTTTCTAAGGAATAATCTACTGGAACCAGAAGGGTTCTTAGATCTAGCTGTCTCATAAGAGAACTGAAGACAAGACATATCACCTTTTCTTCATGAGCAATTAAGTAAAACCTTCCAGCTGTACAATATTCATCCTTTCTGGAAAACAATCTCTATTTCTTAAATAACATCAACTAAAGCCTGCTGCTTACCCAGAGCAAGTCCTTGTAGGCATAGTAATACAGCCAGTCATGGACCACCACGTTCCAGGTCCTATAATAGTTAGCATATGATGTGGAGTTCCACCAGTCCTGAGGATAGAAGTAAAGGTATAAAATGACATGCAGAAACACATTTACACAAAGACCCAAAGCAAAATGCCTGAACATTCCCAAAGAACATACACATATAACATACAACTCAGAATGCACTGTGAACAGTTAGTCCTACACTAATGTCAAAACAATCTTAAAAGGCATCATGGGGGCTGGCATCGTGGAGCAGCAGACTAAGCAGTCACTGGCAATGCTGACATCCCATACGAGTGCCAGTTCAGGTCTCAGCCGCTCCACCCCTGATCCAGCTCCCTGCTAACGCACATGGGAAAACAGCAAAAGAGGGCCCAAGCACTCAGACCCCTGACACCCAGGTAGAAGACCTGGCTGGAGTTCTAGGCTCCTGGCTTTGGCCTGGCCCAGTCCAAACCATTGTGGTCATTTGAGGATTGAACCAGCAGATAGAAGATCTCTCTCCAGTTTTCGTCCTTTGACTTTCAAATAAATCAATCTATTGTTTTAAAAAAGGCACTTTGGTTTTTTTTACAGTTCAATACATTATTCTAGTGATACATGTTTAAGTGCTTGGTTTATTTTGTCTTTTGATGAAACAAATCATTACAGAAAACAGAACATACAGAATCATTTAAATCTAATGTTTGTCTAAACAGTCATCAGTGATCCTACACCCTTTATACTGCTACTACACGATGAAAGAGTTTCTATTGTTTTGTTTTTTAAAGATTTATTTATTTATTTATTTGAAAGTCAGAGTTACACACAGAGAGGAGGGGACGTGGTGGTGGTGGGGGGTGTCTTCCATTCAATGGTTCACTCCCCAATTGGCCTCAACAGCTAGAGCTATGCCGATCCGAAGCCAGGAGCCAGAAGCTTCTTCCGGGTCTCCCACATGGGTGCAAGGGCCCAAGGACTTGGGCCATCTTCTACTGCTTTCCCAGGCCATAGCAGAGAGCTGGACTGGAGTAGAGCAGCTAGGACTCAAACTGGCACCCATATGGGATACTGGCACCCATTATGGGATACTGGCTTTATCTGCTATGCCACAATGCAGGCCCCAATTAAAGAGTTTTTTAAGGTCACAAGGCTGGACGAATTGCCATCACCAAGTTGCCGCTTGGTGCCATCGTTAATGGCAACATTCAAGCTATACAAGGAATGAGATGGTGGCTACCCCCAAGTCCTAATGTCCCTTTAAATATTTCTTGTTACCAATTTTAAGATTAAACTAGTAGAATCAGATGTCTACAATCTGCAACCTATACCTACTGTTTCTTTGAGAAAGGCATGAGACACTTGACGTGTTGCCAAAACAACAAATAAAACTCCAGAGAGCTTGAGGTAGCATTATAGAACATTACGAACCATCTGTTCAGGCTAGAGTTTAACCTCAACTTCAGAATAATAAGAATAGTATTTTCAGCAGAATTAAATACCTTTCAAAACAAAGCAGTGAAGAGTTATTTCTCTCATGAGCATCTCAGTAGTTGAGAGATAACTTATGAGGTCATTCACATAGAACTGGACAGCCAATCTCACATGAATGGCCAGTACAAGCAAAGTCTCCTAATACCCCCGAGACAAATGCCGTCCCTCTAAAATCAGCAATATGTGCTCACAGGATCCAGCAGAAACCAGACGAGGTAAAAGAAAATGTGAGGCTATGATAAGAATCTCGATTTCAGAATTTCAGACTTAATGGAATTCATGGAAAAGAAAATTATAAAAAGCATGTAATATAAACCAACAATGTTTAAATGCTTCCCAATGAGTAAATAAATAAACGAAAGCAACAAGGAAGAGGAGTTTAAGTGTATACTACCTTATAAAACATCCTGTCACCAAAGCGTAGCATCTCAGCAAAGGCGTTGAGCCAGCAGTGCAAAAACGCAAAAAAGGTAAGGAACAGAATCAGCACACCTGAAAATAAGATTCGCAACAGTAAGGGTCTTGCCAAACGGCTCATACATCAGGCAGTGACTTATCTGTCGTCATGTGATCAGCTGGGACTATTTTGTATGTAATATAAATCAATATTCCCACTTATCCTCTCCAGAGATGGCAAAGCACA
This sequence comes from Sylvilagus bachmani, assembly GCA_015711505.1. Lineage (NCBI taxonomy): Eukaryota > Metazoa > Chordata > Mammalia > Lagomorpha > Leporidae > Sylvilagus > Sylvilagus bachmani. The sequence goes on from CM027388.1 coordinate 135,542,177, forward strand.
CTTCTCAAAGTTCACTGTCTTAATTTTAAAATGCAATATATACTTTACATATATAAAATATAAATATGTATATTTATATATATTAAATGCATATATACTATATGCTGTATAGTATATATATATAGTATATATATAGTATATATATTCATATATACTATATATTATATATATTATAATATACTATAAAAGTGTAAAATAATCACACTTTACCCCATAATTATTACATATTAATAAAAATGTAAAAACATTTGGGGCCAGAGCTGACACAGCAGGTTAAGCTGCCATCTACAGTGCCAGCATCCCATATGGGTGCCAGTTTGAGCCCTGGCTGCTCTAATTCTGATCCAGCTCCCTGCTAATGCGCCTGGGAAGGCAGTGGAGCATGGCCCAAGTGCACGGGCCCCTGCACCTCTGTGAGAGTTCCAAAAGAAGCTCCTGGCTCCAGATCAGTCCAGCTCTGGCCACTGCAGCCATCTGGGGACTGAGCCAACAGGTGGAAGACCTCTCTCTCTGTCTCTCCCTCTGTCTGTCTGTAACTCTGTCTCTCAAATAAATAAATCTTAAAAAAAGAAAGAAAGAAATGCCCTGATGTATGGCTTAATTTGGCATTCAAAACCCTTCAAAATACAGTCCACATGCATCTTTAAACAAACTGTTTAAAACTAGGAGAGATTTTGTCCCTCTCCCCTGCATGGGGCATTTGGGGATTCTGGAGATATTTCTGGTTGTCAGAACAGCATGGGGTAGCTAATTTATCTGTTAGAGGCCAGGATGCTGCTGAACATCATGCAATGCGCAAGCACTACCCCAAACAAAGACCAATTTAGCCTAGGTGTAAATAGTGACAAGGTCAACATATTCTTATCAAACTTATCTCTAACGAGTCTACCCCCAGGGCTGCAAACACCACCCACAGCTGGACTTCATTCCAAAATACTCCATGCTTTTTATCCATGCCACTCCTGAAAGCACTTTTCCACCATTTTTCTGGCAAGGCAAACGCTGACCTATTTTTCTTTTTTTTTAAATTGACAGGCAGAGTTAGACAGTGAGAGAGAGAGACAGAGAGAAAGATCTTCCTTCCATTGGCTCAACCCCCTCAAATGACAGCCACAGCCAGAACGGTGCTGATCCAAAGCCAGGAGCCAGGTGCTTATCCTGGTCTCCCATGTGGGTGCAGGGCCCAAGGACTTGGCCATCCTCCACTGCACTCCCTGGCCACAGCAGAGAGCTGGACTGGAAGAGGAGCAACCGGGACAGAATCCGGTGCCCCAATCAGGACTAGAACCCAGGGTGCCAGCACCACAGGCAGAGGATTAGCCTAGTGAGCCACAGTGCTGGCCCCCTGATCTATTTTTCAATACCCAATGTTAGAGATCATCTCCTACAATAAATGAACCGTGTTCACCCTGCTTATTTAGTGTGCATTACATTATGTTGTAAAATATCCACTTATACATCCATCTTTTTCATTTACTCATCCAACAAGTATTTATAGAACATCTATTATGTGCCAGACAATATGAGGGACTATGACCAGTGTAAGACACAACCCTTGATCTCAAGGAACTTGTGTCCCAAAGAGGAATACACCCAGGTATTTAACACATATCCTACTAATGGGACAGTGGGGCAGACTATCAGAAGTCTGCAAGAGAGGGAAGGGACGAGAGGAGATGACAGAGAACCCTACCAACGCTGAACGAGTGTCGTGGAAGACTAAGCTATAGCTGAAATGCAAGTTCCGAGGGTAAAGGTCACGTATGTCTTATTCCCTTCTGGGTCCTCAGCACCTGGCACATAGTAGGTACTCACAGAACAAGGGAAGCTAAGAGACTGAAAGACAGGAGAACAGGAAGTGGTGGCAAGCGAGACTTCAAATGTCAGCCACACACAGTGCTTCACAGACGCCCATCAGGAGGTTACCAGTGTTTTTAACAAAGGCCACTTCAGTGGCCTAGCCAGAGTCCAAGTAAACTGACAGGGAATTAAACAGTGGACAGAAAGATAAAGCATAAATATAAAATGTTCACCCTCAGGGAAAACAAAATTCAACTGAAAAAAGAAGATGAATGGAAAGATTGGCCTGAGACTGGAAGAAGGACGTTTCACTTCTGAGATGGGTGCAGATGTGTAGATGAGTAGAGAAAAGCAGGACGACCACAGGCGTGAGCTTCCCGTTTCCTTGTGCATTTATGAATGACCAAAGCACCCATGTTACCTGGCAAGATGGAGTTAAATATACACAGGACGAGGACACGAGCGCTGAAGGGCTCCTGTTTGATATTCCGAAACAAGGGGGCACAGAGCCGCTCAAAGATATAGTACACGTAAAAAAGGCAGCCAAAGACCTGGAACAAAACAAAATATATGATAGTGATGTCTTCATAAGGAAAGAGGGAGAGTGGTTTTTTTCCCTCTCTAACAGATCATATGGAACCCTTTCATTAATGTTGACACATAAAGAAGTATGTAGAATTGCTAGAGGTGTGGCTGTTCTGTGTGATTAAGACACCACTTGGAGGGCTAGCGTTGTGATGCAGCAGATTAAGCCACTACCTGTAACGCCAGCATCCCATATGGGCACCGGTTCAAGTCCTGGCTGCTCCACTTCCAATCCAGCTCCCTGCTAATGTGCCTAGGAAAGCAGCAGAGGATGGCCCAAGTGCTTCGGTCCCTGTACTGATGTGGGAAACCAGGATGAAGCTCCTGGCTCCTGGCTTCAGCTTGGCCCAGCCCCAGCCACTGTGGCCATGTGGGGAGTGAACCAGAAGATGGAAAACCATTCTCTCTCTGTAACTCTGCCTTTCAAATCAATAAAATAAATCTTTTTAAAAAAAAAATTTACCTGTGCAAACTGCATAGCAACATAACCCCATCTTACAGTGGGAGTCCTAAAAAAGGAAGAACCAAAACAAGTTTTCTAAATAAAGTCAACAACTGAACTTACAGACCCTCCCAATTAATATTCTTCCACAGAGCGCATCATTTATGGCCACATAATTGTGTCAAGAATTATGATAATCAAACTGGACTGCTGGAATTGCCATCTGAGGCTTCCCAGGCCAGAGAGAAAATCAGAGCCCATTCTGCATCCTGAACTGAGCCCACCTACCTACCCCCTCCCTCGCATCCCTCCAGCGCTCACCACACGTCCACTTCACCATGCCCTTACCTGGGATAGCTGTCCCGGTAGATCAGGGTAGGCGCAAACAAGAAGTACAAGTACTGGTTGACTGTGGGTATTGGAACAGTGCCTAGAAAAGGAAAATCATTCGATCAGAGGCTCTTTGATACCTCTCAGCAAAACCAAAAGGGGGGAAAGGAAGCCCAGAACAGGGAAGAATAAAGTGTTTCCTCCTCATCTCCTCGGACGACTTCTTACTCTCAGAACTGAGGATTACCCATCTCTCCAAACTAAAGTATTCCCACAATTGAGACACTTCTACGGTAAGAGACAACACTTGCAAAGAGTAAGCAGGCACAGGTGTAAAGAGACTATTAACATTCCAGGAAGAGAAGGCAAAGTTGCAAGAGTCTAATGATTAAAGATGAAACAGGAATAGCTTCTTGAGCTTTTGGCTAAGATCAAGTGTAGTAAGACAAAATAAGGATGATCAGGAAAGACTGAAATAGTCTTCCAAATCCATGTGGAGCCTATGTATTTAAAATCAAATACAGTCTCTACAGGACGTCATGTAACATCCCCATCAACACCACAAGTTGGAATATCCTGTTAATAATCCCTTAGGCTAATAAATCACATACTTGATTTCTCCTTAGCTGAATTTAGTACCCGAGGCACGTTCTCTCTGACAAATGAATGGGCCTTCATTATCAAACGAATCTACAAAAAAAAGGGGGGGGAAGATGAATTTTCCAACATTTCTATCCAATCTCCCCATCAGCAGCCCCTAAACAGCACAAGATTATAATCACACAAAAAAGCTTCTTAATTTTGCATAAACTAATCTAAGTTCACTTTTATGGTATAAAGCAAATTATGAGAAAAAACCCCAAAGGACATATAATTATTTGTGTTTTTTTTACTTAATAGCATTACCTATTTATTAACGTTAAGAAATTAAAAATCTGTTCAAAGAAAACTTCTTGAAATGGTCCTTTCCGTTATGTCAGAAAACCCTGGAGGCCCGCATTGCGGTGCAGCGGGCTAAGCCACCCTCTGCAGCACAGGCATTAGATATTGCAGTGCCAGCTCAAGTCTCAAGTCTCAATTCAACTCCCTGATAACATGCCTGTAAAGATGGCCCAAGTGCTTGGGCCCCTGCCACCCACACGGGAGGCCCAGATGGAGTTCTGGGATCTTGTTTTACACCTGGCCCAATCCAGCCACTATATGGCCACTTGGGGAATGAACCAGCAGATAGAACATATCTCACTCTCCCCCCACCTTTCAAATAAACAAACAGATAAATAAATGTTAAAAGAAAAATTCTGAAAGGTATGGAAATTCATTAAAATAAGTCCTTCATTTAAATAGGGATATGACAAAACAATGAATCTGACACTTAAAAAGAAAAGTTTTTAGTTAGAAAAATATTTTACAATCTAGATGACTTCAACAAAAAGTATTCTGGAAAAAACAATCTGTCCAGAACAGCTCAATTTAATTTATTTCAATCATCCTGACTCAGAGAACACTGAAGCTAAGTGAATCTTAAAAGCTGAGATAATCCAGTTTAACATTTTAATTTTACAGGGAACAGCGGCACATGCACAAAAAAAATACAAAAATTTATCCAAATTAATACAGCTACCAGCAGTAGTATCACATCATCATCATCATCACTATTTTAACAAAGCATAGCAGTCTGTTGGGTAGTATGCACCTTACCTGCTCGAGTATAACAATGAAACGGGAAGCTGGTGGCAGTGTATATGCTAATACAATATACGTTGGCCCAAAACCTAGAATTCCAAGCTGGAAGACCATAAAAAGTAAGCCATGGAAGAGAGAATACATCAGTGGATGAGAACTCTTGGTGTAGCCATTGGCCCAATGTTGAAACAGGAAATAGGGAATTGAAAGTGTAGACAGGAACATGGTCCACCAGGTCCAAACGACAGTAGGAAATTTGCCAAAAGCGTAAGACAGGAGATTGAACTCGAGCACGAGCCTGGGGAGAGGAAGCACAGAAAACTGAGTCTGTAACACACACCAGGTCCACAGAATGCAAACTTTCAAGCCCCAGACTCTGAACTTCAGGAAACACTGCAACATAAGTACACTTAAGCCACGGATATAATAGTTTGTATCTAGCAAGATCTGCTTCTAACCCTGTTTCACAATATAGCTCAACAAATTTCTTAAAAGCTTTAAGATACTATGGTCCCTGAACCAAAGATACCTAAGCTAATAAAGCAATGAACTTCAGAAAGATAAGATTCTCACACTATCTTATAAAACACCAAAGTCAATTACTACAACATGAAATACTCAAGTATCAATCACTTTGACATTCAACAGATGACTTTTCAGAAGGAAAGTTAAAACTTGGAAATTTTAACTATTACACCATTATCTCAAGTTTTAATCTTCGCAAGAAACACATAATTCAGTCTATGATTACCATGGTGTCACTTGTTAGGTTACAATTTGATTTTTACATCAAAAAGAAACATCACTTTTTTTCAACCTAAGTTCCAATGTTACCATTTGGAAAAAACACCTAGAAAATAATGATTTACATTAAATGGGCTATTTCAAAAATTAAAGTACTGAAACTCTTATCTCTAAACTTTTTAGAAAAGAAAATTACTCTCAAATCAGCACCTCTGGGATATTCTGAGCAAATCTGGCCAAACTATTCTTGACCAAAATTCAGTGAAAACTCTCAAGTTCCCATACAAAGTACCCAGTCACTCTTTGCACTGTCTTACCTTCCTTCATCGATGTAATCTACCACAAGAGTGCTGAGAATAAAGAGAATGAGGAGGGCGATAAACATGTGATATATTGTCCTGATGTGGTCCACTTCAAACAGCTCACTGTAATTGTAGTTCAAAACAACCAAATTGGTAATCCATACTTGAATTTTAAAATATTATACAGACTTTTCTTTAGAGTAATTTAGAAGATCCTTAATGTACCATTGAAAAAAAATCTCTAAAAGTAACAGTTAATACACAATTTTAAACATGAAGTACAAGTACATTAAATATTAAAATCAAGGGGCCGGCACACACAATGGCTTCAAACCCTGGCCTGCAGTGCCAGCATCCCATATGGAGCCAGTTCAAGTCCCAGCTGCTCCAATTCCAATCCAACTCCCTGCAAAAGTGCCTGGGAAAGCATCAGAGGATGGTCCCACTGCTTGGGCCCCTGTGCCCATGGGGGAGACCCAGATCATGACTTGAGCCTAGCCCAGTCTCAGCTGTTGTAGGCATTTGAGGAGTGAACCAGTAAATGGATGGAAGATCTGTCTCTGTCCCTCTGCCTTTCAAAGAAATAAAACTTTTTAGAAATCCTGTTCTTACAGTCTACTCCCTACACTTCAGTAGTATAGTACGTACTTCTATACTAACGGTAACTATCATCCTATACGTCTATAAAACCTAAGGTATTTATAAGTGCTTTTATTTTCTCCACATTGATTTTAACAGTGATCTGCTTTTCTTTTAAAATGTAGCAATCTCTTTCCTAAATTAATTCCCAATACCTTTTGTATGTCTAAATCGAGTATTTTAACCTTGCTTTTGGCAAGAGTTATGTTAACTTTCTAAGAGACTTCTGAGAAATCTAAAATACTACGAAATCCCTGGAATAAGCCTCTTCAAATTCTAATAAAAATCCATTTGAGTCATAAAAAATGTGTTCTATTTCCTTGGTTAAATTTTTAAAAATTAAATTGTATTTTAATTTTGTTCCTTTTTCATATAGTACCATTCTATCATTAAAATCGTCATTAGAATGTAATTATTTTATTTTTCCTTTCATGTGAAAAGCTTGCATTTCCCCCTGTATTTTCGCTTCAAAAAAATTATACCAAAACTAAAAAAGGATTTTATACATATTTTTTAACCTCATCAAGGTTAAACAGTGCAGATCAACTTGGAAGTTAAATGTTGGTGAGTATAAGATGCATTTTTAAAGAAAGGTACATTAAGATATCTAAGAGAATTTTTCACCATACCAACTATTCAGATGAAATGCAACAATGCAGGTTAAATTTCAGCTGTATTCTAATGAATAAATAATTGACCAAATGAATAATCAATCTACTCAAAGATCACTAAAGAAGAAATATTAATCACATACCCAAAATGAACCTTTAATTTTCAGTTTGCAAATAAAGTCACAATTAATTTACCTTGCATAATCTTATTTTTAAAATACTAAGTAATCAGTTTTTTGTTTAAAGATTTATTTATTTAATTTAAAGTCAGAGTTACAGAGAGGCAGAGGCAGAGTGAGAGACACAGAGAGATGAAAGAGAGGCCTCCCATCTGCTGGTTCACTCCCCAAATGACCACAACGGCCAAAGCTGAGCTGATCTGAAGCCAGGAGTCAGGAGCTTCTTCTGGGTCTCCCATGCAGATGCAGGGGCCCAAACACTTGGGCCATTTTCCACTGCTTTCCTAGGCTGTAGGAAAAAGCTGGATCAGAAGTGGAGCAGCTGGGACTCGAATCAGCTCCCATATAGGACGCCCGCACTGCAGGCGGCAGCTTTACCCACTGTACCACAGTGTCCGCCCTGCAATCAGTTTTTAAATGAGTCACTTGAAAATGAGATGAAAACATAATCTCATGTATTAAAAGAAGGCAGCATCTCCAAATCATGAGGTGGCTTACCAAGGCAGAAAACTTCAGCTCTAGCCCCTTGGGTAATCAGTTCTCCTCAGCACAGCTTCAAGCAACACTATTTTTTCCCTAACTCCTCTTAAAGCTAGATGCAGAACCAAAAGATCAGAAAGAAAGGGCACGACATGACAAACGCATAAAAACTAATGATTTTTTTTTTCTAAACAGGCAGAGTGGACAGTGTGAGAGAGAGAGAGAGAGAGAGACAGAGAGAAAGGTCTTCCTTTGCCGTTGGTTCACCCTCCAATGGCCGTTACGGCCGGTGCACCGCGCTGATCCAAAGGCAGGAGCCAGGTGCTTCTCCTGGTCTCCCATGGGGTGCAGGGCCCAAGCACTTGGGCCATCCTCCACTGCCTTCCCAGGCCATAGCAGAGAGCTGGCCTGGAAGAGGGGCAACTGGGACAGAATCCAGCGCCCCGACCGGGACTAGAACCCGGTGTGCCGGCACCGCAAGGCGGAGGATTAGCCTGTTGAGCCACGGCGCCGGCCCCAAAACTAATGATTTCTATGAACAGGGAAGACACTCATCACGTAGTCTTAGACTAAGCAGTGACTCTTATCAATCAGGCTAGGTGTTTTTTTTTTTTCCCTAAAATTCAAAATAAATGTTAACAAAATCAACTAAAAATACTCACTCTAAGAGAGATCGCCTTGCAACGAAAATCTTTCCCTGCTCTGGAGGTGCTCTCAGGTCTCTGGAAGGAACAAAAACATCAAAATGAAGTGCTTCTAGTAGTGTAAGAAATGTGATCCCGCAGACAAGGAACACATGACCCACGACAACAGTGAACACTAACGAACCACCTTCTCACTGTGATCCAGGTACCGTGCTGGGGTTTTATGCATGTTATTGCATTTACTCCTCCTGAACAACACACACACAGCTATTTAAGTGGGCAGAGGTGTCAGACACAGCGAAACAGAACAGCATACACTCGGCCCCCATATCCAGCCCCTATGGAGAGGCACTGCATTCCACCCTGGCAACCACATTTCCTTCTAGAGTGCCCCTAGGTCATGGCCGAGACTACGCTGCTCCAGGCCGTCCAGATGACTGGCTTCTCCAAAATTGCACTGAGATTATGATGTCAAGACTTCCAGCATCTCCCAACAGCCCCTAACTTTTATTTTAACATTTATTTATCTACCTATCTATCTACTTATTATTTTATAAGACAGATTGACAAAATGGGAACAACACAGAGACAGAGAGAGAAAGCAACCCAGAGATACCTTCCATCCACTGGGTCTCTTCCCAAATAGCCTCAACAGTCAGGGCTGGGCCAAGCCAAAGCTAGGAGCCAGAAACTGCATCCAGGTTGCCCACATGGGTCGCAGGGACCCAAGTACTTGGGCCATCATCCATTCCCTCCCAGGCCCACTAAGAGGGAGCTGGATCCGAAGTGTAGAGGAACTGGGCCTCAAACCAGACACTCTGATAAGGGATGCCGGTGTCCCGAGTGGCAGCTTAACCTGCTGAGCCACAGCACCTGCCCCTGGCTTCCTGATCTTAACGTTCTGCTCTAGTTACAAAACACTTGCATTTTGATACCTAGCATAAACATCTTCTTCAGGGCTTTCGGTCGCACCACCAGCACGTCTGTCAAGTATGACTGGTCAAAGCTATTCTCTAGAACAGGAGAGATGGACAGAGACTGCAGAGGCGTGAAACTGAGGAAAGTGAAAAATGGAAAACTGCATCCACATACTAGGATGAAATACCCCAGCCCTCAAGTGATTAAATAACCTTCCCAATACCACTCACAGCCAACAAGAAGTGCCCGGCTGTGACTCACGCACTTCTCTCGCAGTCCATGTTCTGACCACTGACCTAGAGTAGATATCTGTGTTAAAAGAAAATCATGTCTATACTTACTTAGCTCTGTGATTGTTTTTCATTTCTTTAAGAATGGAAAACGTTGTGAGCGCACATCCACCATTGTCTAATGATGCCGATTTTTCAATCAGATTGGTCACAAAATCATCAAAGTGACTGCCAACTTCCTTCAAAAAAAGTGGCTTTAATTCCTATAATTTTAAAACAAGTAAAGGAAAACAGAACACACGCATGTGGGTTATTAACATTTTTCTAAAGCACTCTCAAACAGAGCTGGTTCAAAAGAAAGCATATAGAGTAAGTATTCAAGAGTAAAGGCAAAAATACATCTATAGCTGATTGTAGTTTCAGAAATGGTTATTGAAAAAGCAATACATGGATGTTATACCCTATTAAAAATAGGTATCTTTTTAAGCACAAATTAAAAACACCAAAGTAATCACCTACTAAGTGAACTCCCTGACATAAAAAAATCAAAATCACACAACGCTCAAAATAAGACTATTCCTCTCTTCATTTTTATTTAGAAACACACCCAAAAAGTCAGCATTATATCCCCATTAAATTTTAAGTCCCCTTTTTTTAGGCAATTCCTTTGCTCTAATTACCCACTATTTTAGAGCATGTCATTTATTTATACCAAATGTTGATTTCTTCTACAAAGAGCTCAAGAAATTCCACAACAACAAAACAATCCAGTTAATAACTGGGCAAAGGACTTGAAAAGACACGTTTTCAAAAGAGGAAATTCAAATGGCCAACAGACACCTGAGAAATGCATCAGGGAAATGCAAATCAAAACCACAAAGAGGTTTCACTTCACTCCAGTTAGAATGGCTCATGTACAAAAATCAACAAACAACAAATGCTGGAGAGGATATAGGGGAAAAGGTACTCTGATCCACTGCTAGTTGGAATGTAAACTGCTCCAGCCACTGTGGAAGACAGTATGGAGATAACTCAGAAATCTGAATACAGACCTACCCTATGATCCAGCCATCCCACTCCTGGCAATTTACCCAAACCAAAAGAAATCAATATATGAAAGAATTATCTGCACCACAATGTACAATTGCTAAGATATGGAATCAATCCAGAAGTTTATCAAATGTTCATTGGATAAAGAAATTATGGTATAAATACACTATGAAGTACTATTCAGCTGTAAAAATAAATGAAATCTTGTCTTTTGCAACACGATGGACGCAACTGGAAACCATTATACTTAGTGAAATAAGTCAGTCCCAAAAAGACAGCATATGTTTTCCCTGATCCAAGGTAACTAACAGAGTACTTGAAATGGAATGCATTGGAGAGAAAGACATTCTGAGGTTTGATGACTGCTTATAGCCCTGTCTCCTCCTTGAGGAACAGTGTGTTTTGTTTTGTTTTTTTCTCTTCACACTATCTGCTGAACTCTTTTACCTAGAGTAGGGTTAGCTATATGATCATTAAATATACTGACAATGGATCTTTGTAAAAATTAAGAGTGAGAAAGCAAGAGGGAGGGGGGAAAAGGGGTTGGAGTGTGGGAAGGAAGGGCGGGAAGGAGGGTAGGTCATGAAGTCTCACTATGTTCCAGATCTGTGTATATGAAATACATGAAACATGTATAATTGAAATAAAATTTTTAAAAAAACATACAAGTTAGCTAAAAAAAAGTATCTTTCAAAATTTAGAAAAAAATGAATAAAACTTTTTGTGAGGCAGAGACACAGAAAAAAATAAATGTTGATTACTACCTTCATAAGTATGTATTTCTCAAATGATAAAACATGTGTTCCATAAAATTTCATAAAACTGCTGTACTTATGTGTGTAAATACACTTAGGAAAATATGAGTGTGCACATGTTTAACTGTGATACATTTTGGTCTCTTTAAGAAAGTTTTTATTTAATGAATACAAATTTCATAGGTACAGCTTTAGGAATATAGCAGTTCACATCTTAAAACTTTCACAATTTTTGAGAAAAGTATGAGCAAAAAATATTTCTTCAACTATAGATGCTCATTTTTGCAAATGTAGGCATTTTTTAATTGAATTTACCTACATACAGAAAAACTGTTATTTACCAATTCTTCAAGAGAAAAATGCTTTTTTCCTCTAACTAAATTATTGATCCAAGTTGCACTTACGAGATCTGAAGCAGCATTTGTCTGGACTCTGTTATACCACGGGAGTGTGCCCAAGTCCTCCTAAGGAAAGCCTAAACACATCGCTGTATGTCATGCAATTATAGGAAGGCTTCTCATGCTGCTGGCTCCTACAGTTCACAAGTCACGAGTCCTGGCAGTGAGAATATGCCAGGTGCCTACTCTCACAGGACAGCTGGCAGGGCTGGAGAACTCAAGACATCCACGTATAGATAACACACGGTAGACCAGACACGTGTCACCCGAGCAGGCATACCAACGAAGATTTTACAAGCATGCAGTTAGCAAACAAAGCAGGGAGGAGTTGAATGGAAATACCTTTTTTGAGGAGAAACTTTGACGATCTTAGGACCTGGATGAAGTAAAAAATGGCAGAGGAAAGGGGAAAGATTATGGCAAAAAAGCAAACATACAGGAGAATACGAAGAGTTTTAGCTACAACAGAAAAATGCAAACAGAGAGGTAAGACAAACTATCGAGAACCTATATTCCCTGGAAAAAAGAACAAACTTTCTACGGACTTAATTTTTTTTCACAATTAGCTTATCCAATAGTATTCCATTTTCATTCCTTCGATCTATTTCAATTATATGATCATTTTCATTTAGAAATGCTTTCAACAGAAGTGCTCCAGCCAAAAAGAAACAAAACCAACATGAGGAAAACAGGTTCTCTTTGCTTTTACTCTCTAGAATTCAACTTACTAGTACAGGGTTTTTTCCTTCAGCTACAGAAACATTTTCTCACATAGAAATATACTGAAAGTGAAGACAGGAAGGAATTTGTTCACTCTGCTATAAGGGCATGCACAGTTCTGGGCATACTCCTAGGCACAAGATATACAACGATGCCCCAAACCAAGTCCCAATCCTCACGGAATGTATACGGAACATGTAGGAGGCCAGAGAGTGTCATGGGAAGGAATACAGCACGACCGTGGGGGCAGGCATTTTCCATAAGGAGGTCAGGGAAAACCTCAAGGATAAAATGACACTTGAGATGTGAAAGTAAGAGAGCAGATAACATCTGAGATCTGAAGGTGGACACTAGGAAGAAGGAAGCCTAAGTGTAAAACGTTCCTGGGGCAGGCCCGCCCTCGGCAAATCTGGGAAACAGCCAGAATGGAGGGTTTCAGAGAGAGTTTAACCACGTCACGTCTCAACACTTCACTGCGCTCATATCTCAGTCCACTAAAATTCTACTCAACATGAAAGCAGAAACCTGGAATCTTGAGATGTGGCAAAGGGACCCAAGGCAGCTTTTTTAAAGCTAGAATTCCTCTTACTCTGGCACCAGTTCCAGGCAGCATTAGTTTAAGTAGACCTTAGAAGCTGTTAAAAAATAACAAATGTTATACAAATGTCAGTAAAAGCTACTAAAATCAAGTCTTAACCCAACAACTTGAACTGAACAGAGCAGTCGACTTCCCCCGGCACCAGCTCACAGATGGGCCTTGGCTGCACACTCCACTCCCAACTGCCCGACTTGTGAAGGAACCTCACAGCTAGCTCCTAGCCTTCACCTCCTTAGGAAGTGCACCCTCTTCCCTTGTCCCGCCTATTCCTTTCCTTTTCTCCCCACACGGCTCAACTTCTACCTTTCCTTCCTTCCCCGTCAGTCCACAAGTAAGGGTACTCCTTGTTATCCCAGCCTGCTAGCTGAACTCAGAGACCAAACACACTCCGATAACAAGCAGTACTAACTACTATTATTCAGCACCAGAGGTGGGGACCAAGACACACACACACACACACACACACACACACACACAGAGGCCTGCTCTTGAGCGACTCACTGCCTATCCACGAGAGACATTACATGAATCACTAACGGTCTAGCAAATGCCACAGAGAAAGGACAGCTGAGAGTGCAGACAACAGAGAAAGGAGACAGAAAATTTAAGAGCAGGCCTCGCAGGCAAAGCAGTTCAGAAGCCGCTTGGGCACCTAGTTCCCATCTCAGAGTGCCTCAGTTAGAGTCTCGGCTCAGTCCCAATTCCAGCTTCCTGCGAATGGATTCTCCGGAAGGTAGCAAGTGCCAGGTCAAGTAGCGAGGTCCCTGCAACTCACTCGGGAGACCTGGATTGAGTCCCTGGCTCTGAGGAATAGGCTTTTCAAATGAAATAAATCTTAAAAACTTTTTAAAAAAAGGATAAATTTACTTTGGTGCAAAAAACTTTCAAAATTCTTGGACAATATTCTCATAATATGCAGTTTCCATGAACTTTTTAACGACCTCTCATGAAATATTATTTTCAGTTTCTCAAAAATTTAGTTTACTTGATCAGAATTTGTTCTTTTTTTCTTCTTTATTGGCTTTAAACAAAATTATATTCCGACTCTTCAGGTCAGACTGCCAGTCTGGGAATTACTAGTTCCCCGACTCACTGCCTGCCTTTGCACAGGGAATCCTTCAGCCTCACTCTGGCAGAAAACCAGAAACGTGACCTTTCTGGGCACCACACCACAATGCATTGAGCACCTGGCAGGTATTTCAGGTCTCACACTAGAGTGACTTACCAGGGAGGTGGCCTGACCACCCACTCTGAAGTTCTCATTCTCTCAACGCACAGCATTTCTACTTCTTGGCATCTTCGTGTCTGCCTCCCCAGCTGACTTTAAACACCGAGTCTTTTAGTTAACGGTATAGCCAACACTTAGCAAAAGCAAGTACCAAGGTACTTTGTAATTTCCAAACAGCTTTTGAAAGGAACCTGGCACAAACATTCACACTACTGCTGTTTTATTTCAGTGTCTATCACAAAGTACATAGAAAGTAGTTATTTTTAAAACTACCTAGTCTTGGCCAGTACCGCGGCTCACTAGGCCAATTCTCCGCCTGTGGCGCCGGCACCCCAGGTTCTAGTCCCAGTCAGGGTGCCAGATTCTGTACCAGTTGCCCCTCTTCCAGGCCAGCTCTCTGCTGTGGCCCAGGAGTGCAGTGGAGGATGGCCAAGTGCTTGGGCCCTGCACCCCATGGGAGACCAGGAGGAAGAACCTGGCTTTTGGCTTTGGATTGGCACAGTGCTCCGGCCGTAGCGACCATCTTGGGGGTGAACCAACAGAATGAAGACCTTTCGGCCGGCGCCGTGGCTCAACAGGCTAATCCTCCGCCTTGCGGCGCCAGCACACCGGGTTCTAGTCCCGGTCGGGGCGCCGGATTCTGTCCCGGTTGCCCCTCTTCCAGGCCAGCCCTCTGCTGTGGCCCAGGAGTGCAGTGGAGGATGGCCCAGGTGCTTGGGCCCTGCACCCCATGGGGAGACCAGGAAAAGCACCTG
>CM027388.1:135557367-135574212 GCA_015711505.1 Sylvilagus bachmani
ATGGTGCGCCGGCCGCAGCGTGCCGACCGCGGCGGCCATTGGAGGGTGAACCAACGGCAAAGGAAGACCTTTCTCTCTGTCTCTCTCTCTCACTGTCCACTCTGCCTGTCAAAAAAAAAAAAAGACCTTTCTCTCTGTCTAACTTGCCTGTCCAAAAAAAACAAAACAAAACAAAACAAAACAAAACACTACCTAGTCTTGATTTCCTTCCAGAGGTTATGATTGGAAAGAGGCTGAAAATCACTATTGTTATTATTATATCAGCTGTTATTTACTGAATAACTGTCATATATACTTGATCGTTCTTAAGGACTATTACATACTATTTCTAGTCTTAAAACCATCTTTAAGGCCAGTGTTGTGGCATAGTGGGTAAAGCCGCCACCTATGATGCCAGTATCCCATGCAAGACCTGGTTCAAGTCCTGGATGTTTCACTTCCAATCCGGCTCCCCGCTAATGTGCCTGGGAAAGCAGCAGAGGATGGCCCAAGTCCTTGGGCCCCTGCACCCATGGGGGAGACCTGGAAGAAGCTCCTGGCTTTGGCCTGGCCCATACTGGCCACTGCTGCCATTGGGGAGTAAATCAGAGAATGGAAAATCTCTCTCTCCACCTCCCTCTCTCTCTCTCTCCCCCTCCTTCACTCTCTCCCTCTCTCCCTCCCTCTCTCCTTCTCTCCACGTCTCTCCTTCTCCTTCTTTTGTTGTAGTGTTGACTTTCAAATAAATAAGTAAATCTTTTTAAAAACCATCTGGAGTAGGCCGGCACCGTGGCTCAACAGGTTAATCCTCCACCTTGCGGCGCCGGCACACCAGGTTCAAGTCCCGGTCGGGGCGCCGGATTCTGTCCCAGTTGCCCCTCTTCCAGGCCAGCCCTCTGCTGTGGCCCGGGAGTGCAGTGGAGGATGGCCCAAGTGCTTGGGCCCTGCACCCCATGGGAGACCAGGAAAAGCACCTGGCACCTGGCTCCTGCCATCGGATGAGCGCGGTGCGCCAGTCGCAGCGTGCCGACCGCAGCAGCCATTGGAGGGTGAACCAATGGCAAAGGAAGACCTTTCTCTCTGTCTCTCTCTCTCACTGTCCACTCTGCCTGTCCAAAACAAAACAAACAAACAAAAAAACCCACCATCTAGAGTAGGATTGTAATTCCTTTTTTAAATGACAGACCTTGGCTTACACAAGTCAAGTGACGCACCCAAGGTCACAGAACTTATCAGCTGTGGAAATGGGATGAGAACCCAGGTGTATGTGACCCCAGAGTTCACATTACAGTATACTGCTTCCCAGTGTACACTGCAAATTGAAATATTTTCTACATGATAAACAGCATAAGCCAAAAAAAAAAAAAAAAGCTAGAAAAAGAAACATGGCAATGATATATATGTAGCCTGAAAGTGGCAGGTCATCTAATAAAAAGAACTTGCTTAGCACAGGTCTATTACAACCATTCCATTGCACATATCAATGTAGCAGAGGTTTATAGACCTAAAGAGTGCATTATAACAAATTCCACCTCCATATTAAAAACAACAACAACAAACTGTTGCTTGGAAAAAAAATCTTCAACACAACTATTAATTACATAACCCTTTATATAAAAAACTAAAGATTTAGGAGAAGCCAACAATAATAGTACATTCCTAAATTATAATCCCTTTTTATTTAAAATATATTTTTTTTTGACAGGCAGAGTGGACAGCGAGAGAGAGAGAGAGACAGAGAGAGAAAGGTCTTCCTTTTGCTGTTGGTTCACCCTCCAATGGCCGCCACGGCCGGCGCGCTGCGGCCAGTGCACCGCGCTGATCCAAAGGCAGGAGCCAGGTGCTTCTCCTGGTCTCCCATGGGGTGCAGGGCCCAAGCACTTGGGCCATCCTCCACTGCACTCCTGGGCCACAGCAGAGAGCTGGCCTGGAAGAGGGGCAACTGGGACAGAATCTGGCACCCTGACTGGGACTAGAACCTGGTGTGCCGGCACTGCAGGCAGAGGATTAGCCTACTGAGCTGCAGCGCTGGCCAAAAAAATAAATTTAACACTGTGCTGCTGCCCAATTTAGATTACAATATTCTTGATAAGGTAACATATTTTTCATCAGCCTAAACTGAGCCGAAATACATTCATTTCCCTCATCCCTATCTTCCAATGGTACAGCCTATGATTATCATCTTTCCCTACCTCCTTCACTTCTTTATCAGTCATTGTTAAAACGCTAGAAAGCCAGAAAGGAGAAAAAATACAGTCTTAGTAGTTAACAAATCATATAATCATACAAACAGATATTGTGAAATAATTTTTAAAGACACACTTTCAAAGAAAACATAACATACAAACACAAAATCATGTTAAGAAAAATACACAAACTGAACACATAAACTGATGCTGATTCTTGCTGACATGCCAATGCATGCATGTGCCTGTATATGTCTACATGGAACCGTGTACTGACAGAAAAAGGGAAACAAATGGTATGGAAAAATAAATCAAATGTTATTTTCTGGTGGTAGGCATATGGGTGGTAGGCATAGGACTGTTTCCTATTTATGCTTTTTCTGTTATCAATTTTTTGCAATGAGTACTATTACTATAATCAGAAAAAAAACTGCCTTACAAAAGATAATGTATTCTTCCTGTTCTTGCAATAATTTTACGTGGCAGCACAACATTAAAATAAAATCTTAACAAATCTCGCGTGTACTATGTACACAATGTGTAAACTTAAGATGCCACAAAAAGGAAGAGGCACTAAGAAACGAAAAAGATGCCTAGTGAACTGGTTCAGTGCTTTATCATAATGTACAATACACACTCTGATGTCAGAAATGTTAAATAAATATTTTAAAATGCTCCTCAACCAATGATATATAGATGATTAACATCTGACTAGTTAGGGAGTTTGGGGTTTTTGTTAAAATTGGATTTTATAGTTAAAATAGAGTAACTATCACCTTTAAAGTCTGCAAATAGGTCTAAAATTATGTAAATCCTTATGAATACAACTTACACACATATCACTTTACAACTTTCAAAGAACAATCTGACGACACCTAACTCAGTCACCATTGCTCTTCTTATTCACTTTACAGAACACACGGGGCTCTTAACAAGCATCTGTGCATGCTCCAGTTCCATATTGTGTGACTGACAAGGGACCAAGTAGGTATTCCTGAAACTGATTTGACGGCATTAAGGCAAATACCTTTCTACCTTCTGTAAACAAATGATGAAACTGTAAATAACAATGAACTGACTCTCCAAGAATTCTCTGCAGTAGACCAGAGATGAACACATCTATGCATTTAAGTAAAATGAGAAAAAAAGCAGACAGGGCATGATGAGAAAAGTGTAGTCAGTCTTGCACAGCCAAAAGAAGGTTGATTCGACTAAAAGCTCAAAAGGAACAAAACAAAATGGACAACTGTGGTACAAGCTGTTAACTCTCTTAACTTCTGCACCAAATACCCACCCTGGAGACTATCAGCAGTCAATGCTATCATCTGATGCCTCCTTTCTTAGTCCAAGAAATCCTGGTTTTTAGCTGGGTATGTCACCACCCAAAATCAATAAATAAATGTCCCAGTCTCTCTTTGTACCTTAGTTACCAGAGATACAGGCAGAACTGATTTGTCAAAATCTCTAGGAAAAGAAGTCCTTAGAAGGTAGCGAGCTGGTGTTGTGCCTTGCCCCTCTTCTTCCCCTACCTAAATTCTGCTGGTTGGAACTCAGAAGAAATGACTGGAGCCACTGGAAGAGTGAGAAGATCACAACCTGTGATGGGTAAGGCAGGGAGCTGGAAGGACATGCAATCACACTTGCAGTTCAGGAAATCCTTCCAGCAACGGCCGTAGGAATGGAACCCGGGATGCAGCGCTTCAGTTGAGGATGGAACAATCTGGAAATCTGCATCTCGGAGTCACTCCCCCACTGACGCAGCAGAGAACTACTGGCACGAATGTTGCTCTGTGTGAGGATTCTCTTGCCCTCTCCAAAAGCCTGTCAGGGCTCCAGTTTGCAGGGACAACAGAAGTGATGCCCACTCCTTTCAAAGGAGTTCAGACACTGCTTCAAGGTCACAAGCGCCAGGATAAGTTTATGAACAGGACATAAAGGCACAGAGATGCCACGGAACTGGGGCACTGCTGCTGACACGTGGTGCCCATCCTCTTCCATGATGGAATCAGGACTGTGTCCTCGTTCTGGTCAAATACAAAAACTCACAATGCTCATTTTGCCAATGTTTTTATCTGTAGAGGTCTACTGGGTGCCACGTTGAGATTCTTTATCCAATTAATATTAAAACGCACATAAATCTTGGGTAGGTGGGCAAAGTTAGTATTTTAGCAAGATTTCAAAATAAAAGTCTGGCTAGAACAAGGCAAGAAACAGAAATCTTTTCAGAGTTCCCCATCTGAATTACCAAAGGCCTTTCATCTCATAGAGTACAATCAATGCGATTTATGAGTTCTTGTTAAAGGTTATGTTGAAAAAAATCATCAGTTAAGTGCCATTTATCAACTGAAAAGCCTGAGGAAAAATGCAGTTTGGCCTTGTTCCTAATTGGCCCAAATACAAGTCGGTGTAAGCGGAGGCCACAGTGAATTATGGAGGAAGCTGTTTTCCTCAAGCATCAACAGAAACCAAAAAGGTCTCAACAGGGTGAACAAACAAACGTGGAAGGAACCTTTGCCCACACGGAATCCAAAACCCAAAGAGGAGGAGGAATGGGTGCATGCTGGGGGAAGGGGTAGGAGCAGCAATGAGTGAGGAGGAGGGGGAGGAGGGTTTCAAAGAACTAAGTCAAAAAAAGTTTTACAGAAGAAATCTACGTATCTGCTGTATACATCAATCAATCAATCAATCAAGACAAATAAGAGCATTAAAACCTGCAGTTCAGTCATCTAGAAGATTCGGAGAAGTGAGCGAATGGAGAGTAAAGCAGCTGGGGGGGGCTGGTCCAGGCAGCAGAGCTGCATCTGTTCCGGGTACCCTGCAGGAGACACAAGAGCTGCAGAGCTGTCTGAGCCCTGTTCCCTGCTCTCAAGGCGTGGAGGAAGAACACTCACTCTGTGTCTTGGAAATGGCACCTGCAGGGTGCTGCGCCCCTATCAGGCACAAGGTAAATAGAGATGGACAACTGCAGCTGGACTGGAAGGCATTTTCCCCACTTTCATGGCCTTGCTCATGCAGTTCTACCTTAAATCTCCTTCAACTTCCTACTGTTACCAACCGATATACTGCACTACACACAGCCTTCAAGCCCTAGCTCAAATCCTATTGCCTCCTGGTTCCTGAGCTTTGAAAACTTTCCCAATCTCCTCCATGGTTGCTGGTTATTTCTTCTGGAGTCGGTTTTAATTACTGAATTTCCCATAACCAGAGGTGCCTTGGCTCCTACCCACAGGACAGTGGCAAGTGACCCTCAAAGTCCAGTGACCACGAAGGTGCAGACCTTAGCATTATGGTTTAAAAATACACAGCAATGATATGGGAGAAAGAATGGCCTTTCTCCTATCTGAAACTCTCCCTCACAAATACAGCATAATAAGGCTTGTGTTCTTGCTGGGAAAGGGAGAAGAGGGAAAAACAAACAAAAAACCAGAAAAACAGAAAAGGAGTCAGGAAAGGAAGGGGAGCCAATCCTGGGTGCACTGCCTGTCTTAAGGATGGGTGGGCGGGCAGGTCAGAAACACTCCAGTAAAACACGAGAACAAAAATTTGCTACTTAATCACTAAATCTACAAGAGCAGGCCCCTGAAAACACTAAATTTGCCTAAACATTTTAGCCAAAAGTATAAGTTATCAGAAGTGCAAGTGGCTTAATCTCCAAGTCTTTAAACAGTCTCTTCTAATGTAGCAATAAGGCACCAATCAGAGAAGGCGTTCTCCAGAAATGACCTTGATCTCTGTGGCTTTAGAGGCTTACACAGCAAGCTCACAGATTCAGGAAAAAAAATAAATTTTATATTAAATTATGTTAAATTTTATATAACACTCTGTTAACAAGGAGTCCAGACTCCCAACTTAAAATATATAAATGCATCTTTTGAATCCCACTTTGTAAGGCAATACAATGTAAGAGATTACATTGTAAACATCACAAATATACCTACAAGGGTGATGTGGGAAAATCTCTTAATGTTAAAGAAACAGGTTTTTGCGGTAAAGCTTGTAGGCGAATCATCCTTGAACTCAAAAAGTGCTGTATCTCCAGCAAATAAGAAGAGACAGGAATGATATGCCCAGGCCTTGGAAGATAAGTGAAAAATCAGCTCTGATAATAACAAGGACACTGATGTCAAAGTGGATACAAA
The DNA here is from genome assembly GCA_015711505.1 of Sylvilagus bachmani. Lineage (NCBI taxonomy): Eukaryota > Metazoa > Chordata > Mammalia > Lagomorpha > Leporidae > Sylvilagus > Sylvilagus bachmani. The sequence continues at coordinate 135,563,672 of CM027388.1, forward strand.
AACATTATTACATGAACCATTATTATTAAAGAAATCTAAAATCTAAACTACTCCATATAACACAATTGTGCAAGTATACACACATGTAACACAATAGAGCTACTTCATCAGTATCATTGGATGTTTATATGTTCAAGCTGCCCAATAAACTTCAGAAGGAATCTCACTGGGAAAAAAATCAGAGGATGCCTTGGAGCCGAAGTCAACTCACACTCAGGCATACACAGTATTTGATTAAAAAAAAAAAAAGATTATTTATTTGAAAGCGAGAAAAGCAAGGAGAGAGAGACAGACAGACAGACAGACACCTTCCATATGCTGCTTCATTCCCCAAGTGGCCACAACAGCCAGGGCTGAGCCAGTCCGAAGCTAGGAGCTTCCTCCGGGTCTCCCACGTGGGTGCAGGGGTCCAAGCACTTGGCCATCTCCCACTGCTTTCCCAGGCCATCAGCAGGGAGCTGGAGAGGAAATTCAACATCTAGGGTACAAACCAGTGCCCACAGGGGTGCTGGCATGTGGCTTTACCTGCTATGCCACAGCACAAGCCCCAAGATTCTTTTTTTTTTTTTAAAGAGTTCTTTGGGGCTGGCGCTGTGGCATAGCAGGTAAAGCCGCCGCCTGCAGTGCCACCATCCCATATGGGTGCCGGTTCAAGTCCTGGCTGCTCCATTTCTGATCCGGCTCCCTGCTATGGCCTGGGAAAGCAGAAGACGGCCCAATTCCCTGGGCCCCTACACTCATGTGGGAGACCCGGAAGAAGCTCCTGGCTCCTGGCTTCATATCGGTGCAGCTCCGGCTGTTGTGGCCATCTAGTGAGTGAACCAGTGGATGAAGACCTCTTCCTCTCTATCTCCCTCCCTCCCTCTCTCTCTCTCTGCCTCTCCTCTCTCTGTGTAACTCTGACGTTCAAATAAGTAAATGAATCTTTAAAAAAAAAAAAAAGAGTTCTCTATCCTCCAGAATTTCCTGAACGAGCTGCCCAATTCTGTTTTATGGAACTGTTAAGTCCCTCTTGAATCGGTTCTGCATTGCTCTTGGAGTTATTCCCACATCCCTGACGGGAATCCACTTGCAGATTCACATGCATCACTCAGTGGAGGCTTACTGTTACCACAAGCCCCGACCGATACTTTCACAAATCTCGTGCAGGCACCTGCTACATCGGCCACTCGCACAGCACACTGAAAGCAAGACTTCTGGAAGGATCAGCATGTGACAGTGATGGAGGGCGCAGCAAGACGCAATCTGCTGGTTCCGCTGGCTGCCAAGGTGCGGATCTGATTTTCCTGCCTCACAGCAGGAAAACATCAGCAGATGGCGGAGTCACTCTTTAAACAATTCAATACTGACACGGCACTGCACAGAACTCTTATCGAAAACGCCACAGTTCTGTTTCTGGAAGAGGGAGCTACTTACCTCTGCCTCGGCTGTCAGCTGCCTCTTCTTTGCCAACACTTGCTTTATGTCAATTTGACCTAATTGAAAGAAAAACAAACATGACTTTTAAGTTTATGAATACAGTTCCTAGCAACACTATTTAAATTATGAAAGTGAAAAACCAGATACAAAGATGACCATATAAGCTACGGTACAACCACTAAACTGGTACGGCACTTGAAAACAAAGCATGGGCAACATAAACAGCAGGAAATTCTTCACTAAGAACAAGTAGAAGGAACTTCCGAATGCACACACGCTTACAACTCTGTGCATCATGTGATGCTGCAGGTCTGATTCTGATACACGAAACTCAGACTCCCCGCACAGATTCTGCAACCGAACCAAGATCCTAGCCTAAACACTAAAAACAGACAACTTCTAAGTCTTAACTGTCATGGTAGAAACTGGGGTGGGTGTTTAGCCTAGTGGTTAAGACACAACCCACACTTGAGTACCTGAGTTCAATTCATGACTCCAGCTTCCTGGTAATGCAGACCCTAGGAGGCAATGGTGATGGCTCCAGTGACTGGGTCCCTGCCACCCACATGGGAGGCAGACAGCACTCCCAACTCCAGCCTGGCCCCAACCCAGTTGCAGCCACTGCAGATGTCTGGGGAGTGAACCAAAGAATGGAAGCTCTGTCAATTTGCCTATGTCTCTCTGCTTTTCTTTTCTTTTTTTTTTTAATTTTTTGACAGGCAGAGTGGACAGTGAGAGAGAGAGAGAGAGAGAGAGAGAGAAAGGTCTTCCTTTGCCGTTGGTTCACCCTCCAATGGCTGCCACAGGCGGGACGCTGCGGCCGGCGCACCACGCTCATCCGATGGCAGGAGCCAGGTGCCAGGTGCTTTTTCCTGGTCTTCCATGGGGTGCAGGGCCCAAGCACTTGGGCCATCCTCCACTGCACTCCCGGGCCACAGCAGAGAGCTGACCTGGAAGAGGGGCAACCGGGACAGAATCCGGTGCCCCGACCGGGACTAGAACCCGGTGTGCCAGCGCCGCAAGGTGGAGGATTAGCCTGTTGAGCCACAGCGCCGGCCGTCTCTCTGCTTTTCAAGTAAGTAAGTAAACTTCTAACTTGTACAAATTCAGAGGGAAAAAAAAAAATAATGAAACTAGAACCCTAGTGGCTATGTGAGAAATGTAAGAATTCTTGCCAAACCCTAGAAACCTTGAGCTCCCAGGCAGCAACACAGGGGACAATGTTTTCATAGAACAGTGCAGTACTTCACCGGACAGCAAAGTCTACAATCTCACCCAAGTGCGAGTAAAACAGGATCTATAATGCTAGAACCTCAGTGTGCACAGACAGACATCACAACATAAGAGAACAGTAAGGAAAAACCATGTCCCTAAATGGCACTGTTCAGAGAGGGAGCAAAAAGGTCTAGGAACTCAGAACTCTCTCACTAGATTCTGCAACATAAATTCACATTATCTGTGTGATCTGGAAAGCCTCAAGAGGTAAATTAACTTTAAAGCAGACCAAGTTGTGTCCCGAGGCTAGAGGCAGGTGCAAACGTGATTCTTCCCTGGAAGATTACAATGTCACCTAAAGCCTTAAAGAATTCTAACAGACAAAGATCCAAGAAAGAAACTGATGGTCAAAAATTGAGGACACTAGACAAGGAAGAGGCTCTGGGAAAAGGGCTGTGGGCCTGCCTCCCTGGTGAGCAAGCAGGCAGGTGGCGGGTCAGTGACAGGCAATCTCCTGGCCACTGCCCCTCCCATTCTGCATGGGAGGATCTGAACTGACACCAGGAAATATTAGGAAGATGTGACACTCAATGTTATCTCTAAAAACACTTGTCATTTTACCAGTGATGTGAAAGAAAAATGATGGGAAGACAATACTGGCTAAGAATTTTCCAAATTTCCATGTTATATTTCAAGATGACTTCTTCAAGGCAGTCTTAGATACTGATAAAAATAAATAATAAACATTTATTCATTTGAAAGAGTTAGGTCTTCCATCCACTGGTTAACTCTCCAGATGATCAGGGTCAGGAGCCAGGAGCTTCATTCCAGACTCCCACGTGGGTGGCAGAGGTCAAGGCACCTGGCCCATCTTCCATTGCTTTTCCCAGGCCATTAACAGGGAGCTGGACTCGAAGTGGAACAGCCAGGACTCAAACTAGCAACCATATGGCATGCCGGCATTGCAGGCAGCGGCTTTACCTGCTATGCCACAGCACCGGCCCCCCAACATGGATTTTTGTAGTATTGTGCTCAAAGCACTTAGCATAGAAAAAGAGGTCAGCCATTTCCCGCTGAATGGAAAGCCCAAGATATTCTCTGGGATCAACAGACGAGGAAGGTATTGAGGAGATTCCCATTATGATCATCAAATACTTCCTTCTGTTTCATGATCAGCCCCTCAACAGTGTTCAGAGTAGAAGCTGTTTTCTAACCATCTCTGGGTGGATGTAAGAGAAGTGCAAGGGAGCCCCTGGGGTTCTCTGATGGCCCTCTGTGGCTCATGTCTCCCTGCGGGAGGTCCTTCACCAGAGCAGGAACTGAAGACGACCTCTTTTCTCAAGCATACAGAGATCTAGAACAAGAACTAGCAAAGCAAAAGCGATTCAAGTAACAGCTGAAAGATGGCCGGCAGCAAGTCTTTCCTGGGGGGATCAGGAAACTCAAAGGAATGCAGTGAAGAAAGGGAACCAGGATACAGTGTACTGTGGTGCAACCACAGCTACTGTCTGGTATGTTTGCTTGCTTTTTACTCACACGTGGCTTCCTCAACACGTGGAGCAGTGAAGATCATGTCAGGGACAGCAATCTACAAGTTGTTCTCACGCCTGGGAGTGCAGAGACATAGGTGAGCTCCTGAACAATGAGTTGGGTCTACAACAACGATTGTAAAATTTTTCTAACTGGAACCCAGAATAAGAAATAAAGATTACATCACAATCCAATACATATAATCCATTGTGCATATATGAGTACACACATAGACTGGGTACCACAAGACACTGATCTTATATTGCTTGTGATGCTTTCTATCTTTAATTTTTTAAATATTGGCTATAACCAGTTTGGAGAATACTATTCCTTACCATTTTATACCAACACTCACCACCTGCAAATAACAGCATTAACAGAATTAGCAGTCACATGGAATAAACAAACAATTTATAGGGGAAAAGAAAGCTAACAGTCTCATATCTGAAAAACTAAAGGCAACTGAATTATCAATTATTAAAGCAAGAATGTCTAACTTGTGGGGGCTGGCACTGTAGCACAGTGGGTTAAGCTGCCACCTGTGCTAGCAGCATCCTGCATGAGCAGCAGTTCAAGTCCTGGCTGCTCCACTTCCGATCCGGCTCCCTGCTAATGCATCCAGGAATGCAGCAAACGCTTGGGCCCCTGCCACCTATGTGGGAGACTCAGATGGAGTTCCAGTCTGCTGGCTTTGGCCTGGCCCTGTCCCAGACAATGTGGCCAGTTGGGGAGTGAACTAGCAGATGGAAGATCTTTCTTCCTCTCTCATTCCCTCTGTTATTCTGCCTTTCAAATTAAAAAAAAAAAAAAATTTAAGAATATTTAATATGTAAAAGAAAACTTGAAAACATAAATAAGAAACTAAATGACAAAGCAAGTCTGAAAAAAACCAAGAGTCCTCTAAATGTTGCATAAAAACTGAAATTTCAAACTCAAAAGATTAACACATCTGAAGAGAGTAGAAGTAAATGAGAATATAGATAAAAATTAAGTACCCAAAATATACTTTAGAGAAACAGTGATGGAAAATATTGAAGACATTAAATGAGCTCCTACCAGTCAACTGGAGATGGGAGCCACCCAGGGCTGCCCTGGAGACAGATGGCGACAGACCCAGAAAATACTTTCTGTCTTGCAATTTCTGCAGACTGTATTCGGGGAAGTCATTATATTGTACATCTTATGATCATGAAAATATAATAGCTCAAAAGATAGAGAACAAGCTATATACATGTCAAGAATAAAGAAAAATGCTATAACTCAACAATGAAAGGTTGAAAAGAATGCCAAAAAACGGCCAGCGCCATGGCTCAATAGGTTAATCCTCCGCCTAGCGGCGCCGGCACACCAGGTTCTAGTCCTGGTCGGGGCACCGGATTCTGTCCCGGTTGCCCCTCTTCCAGGCCAGCTCTCTGCTATGGCCCGGGAGTGCAGTGGAGGATGGCCCAAGTGCTTGGGCCCTGCACCCCATGGGAGACCAGGAGAAGCACCTGGCTCCTGCCTTTGGATCAACGCTGCGGTGCGCTGGCCGCAGCGTGCCGCCTGTGGCAGCCATTGGAGGGTGAACCAACGGCAAAGGAAGACCTTTCTTTCTGTCTCTCTCTCGCTCACACTGTCCACTCTGCCTGTTAAAAAAAAAAAAAAGAATGCCAAAAAATTTGAGTTCATCAGTTTTATAATATCTGAAGTAAATGGAAGCTGTTGCAAAGAAAACAGAATAAGAAATAAATAAATGGAAAAACATCCCATATTCATGGCCTGGAAGACTTAGTATTGTTAAGGTGGCAGTAGTTTTCCAATTTCAAAGCTATTCTCATCAAAATCTAAGCTGACTTCTTTGCAGAAATTGATGACATGCTTATCCTAAAAATTATATGTAAATTTAAGGGACACAAAATAGCCAGAAATATCTAGAAAAATTAAAAAAATGAAGAATTATACATCTCATTTTAAAGACAAACATATGGGTGCCGGCATTGTGGTGCAGTGGGCAAAAGCTGCTGCCTGCAGTGCCAGCATCCCATATGGGCACCGGTTTGAGTCCCAGCTGCTCCTCTTCGGATCCAGCTCTCTGCTGTGGCCTGAGAAAGCAGAAGATGGCCCAATTCCCTGGGTCCCTGCACCCACGCAGGAGATCCGGAAGAAGCTCCTGGCTCCTGGCTCCTGGCTTCAGATCAGCGCAGCTCCAGCCGTTGCGGCCATCTGGGGAGTGAACCAGTGGATCAAAGACGTCTCTGTCTCTCCTTCTCTGTGTAACTCTAATTTTCAAATAAATAAATCTTTAAAAAAAAATAAAGATAGATGCATGGCTCGATGGAATAGAATTGGGAGTCCAGAAATAAAAATGCCACTAATAAACAGCTGATTTTTAATAACACAGCCAAGAGGATTATGGAAGGAACAGTCCTTCAACAAACGGTGCTGGGCCAGTTAGAGAGCCACATCCAGAAGAATGATGTGGACCCTACATCATTCTCACACCATACACAGAAACTGACTCAGAAAAGACCCGGTTCCTAAAAACCTTTTACGTCAAACCACAGGTTGCATATCCTTTTCCAAAATGCTTGGGATCAAAAGTGTTTCAGAATTCAGAGTTCTTCCTATTTTAGAACAGTAGTTAACACTCAACCTATAACACTCTTGGAAGAAAGCAGAAGCCTACAGCTTTGAGGCCTAAACCAGCCAACAGCGTCTGAGGTAAAACGCCCAAACATAATAAAGAAAAAAAATAAAAAACTGGATTCCATCAAAATTTAAAAGTCACTTTGGTCTTGCAAAGGACACCATCAAGAAAGTTAAAAGTCAATCCACAGAATAGGAAAAAACACTTGCCAATCTGGTTAGAGACTTGTATCCAGAATGCACAGAAAGAACTCTTACAACTTAACAATGGCAAAGTATCCAAATTGATTCTTTCTCTTAAAAACATCTGCAGGCTAAGTATCCACAATCCAAAAATCCAAAATTTCAAACACTGAAATCTGAAATTTTCCAGGTCCTGACATACCTACCACACATGAGAAATTTCACACCTGACCTCATGATAGGTCACAACCAAAATGCAGAAGAATTAAATACCCTGTATAAAATTACATTCAGATTGGCAAGCACCATGGCTCACTAGGCTAATCCTTCACCTGTGGCGCCAGCACCCCGGGTTCTAGTCCCGGTTGAGGCACCGGTTCCGTCCCGGTTGCCCCTCTTCCAGTCCAGCTCTCTGCTGTGGCCTGGGAGTGCAGTGGAGGATGGCCCAAGTGCTTGGGCCCTGCACCTGCAAGGGAGACCAGGAGGAAGAACCTGGCTCCTGGCTTTGGATAGGCACAGTGCACCGGCCGTAGTGGCCATTTGGGGGGTGAACCAACGGAAGGAAGACCTTTTGCTATGTCTCTCTCTCTCACTGTCTAACTCTGCCTGTCAAATAAAAAAAAAAAATTACATTCAGGCTATGTATGTAAGACACACGTGAAATGTAAGTGAATTTCATGCTTGGACCTGGGTCCCCAATGCAAGATATGTAATGTACATGTAATGTATATGTAAATGTTCCCAAATCCAAAATTATTTTAAATTTCCAAAATCTGAAACGCTTCTAGTGCTATGCACTTCAGATGAGGGATACTGAACCCAGACAAATTTGCTAATCGCCACATGAAAAGATGCTCACCATCACTGGCCATCAAAAACATGCAATCCAAACCCACAGTAAGATATTACTTCATGCCCACCAGGAAGGACAGTACATAGTGGGTAGAACGTGGCGAAATTACAACCATCTCACACTGATGGAAGCATTGTAAAATGGTACAGTGCTTTGGAAAAAAGTCTGGAAGTTCCTCGAAAGATTAAGCACAGAGTTACCACATGACCAGCAATTCCCTTCTAGAGCTGCACACAAGAGAGAAAAACATGCCCAACCCAAAAACCTGTACATGAAGGATTACAGCAGCATTCTTCCTCATAACACAAAGTAGAAACAATTAAAATATCCATCAACGGATAAGCAGATTAATAAAATATAATCCACTCATATAATGGAGTATTATCAACAATAAAAGGCAAAAAACACTGATACATGCTATAACATGGATGAAACTGGAAGTACTTTTGCTAAGTGGAAAATGCCACCCATGAAAGATGACATACATGTTGTATGATTCCATTCACACGGACTGTCCAGAGTAGAAACTTGACAGCCAGAAAGCTGGTGGTTGCGTGGAGAATGGGGGTGTACCGGGGGATGGTGACAAAAAGGAAGTAACTGCTTGTGGGCACAGAGATTTCAGGGAAGGAGGATGATGAAAATTTTCTAAAATTTATTACATTCTAATTTCCCTGTTCTGCAGGCTTTCTTTCTTTATAATAAATCACAGTAATGTAGTTTCTTGATGTTCAACTATACTAATAGGTATTAATTCTGATTTGAAAATATTTTTCATATTTTTAAAGAAAGAAATTTTAAAGTATTAAATGTTTTTATAAGAAGCTGTTACCCTGTATAACATATACACTGTACACTATAACTTATTGCTGTCATAGATTCATAGTTTCTTATTTTCATATTATATCACAGTATTATTATAATTTAAGTCTCAGCAGCTGGACTAATTTTATCTGCCCTTCCATTCTGAATGCTGTTTGCCACTTTCTTTTTAAATTAACTTTTTGAAACAGTGAGAGAGAGAGAAGGGGGAGAGATACACACAGAGAGACAGAGGCAGAAAGACAGCGAGCTTCCATCCACTGGTTCAGTCCCAGATAGCCCACAACAGCCAGCACTGGGCTCGGCTGGGAAGGAGGCTGGAAGTCCTATCATGAAAAGCCTGCATATCTCAATAAGGACTTTGAGGAAGCAAAAAATGTTAAGGAGAAAAACAACTGATTTGATACTGGAGGGTAGAAAGGATCACATAAATGCAGTAAATCCAGACAAGAAACGGTGCTGTCCAAAAATAAAACTATAGCAATGAGAATGGTTAACAAAAAACGGCTTTTGAAAATATTCACAAATTGGTTAACTGATTAGGTAAGAAAGTGAGTCTATTTTTCTTTAAGAATGTCGTTTTGTTTAGTCCCATGACTAATGTTTCCATAAATAAGTTACACATTTTATAAATCAATGTGAAAGAAGCTCCTCTGTTCAACAAATCCAACACCATGGGGCGCACGGGGAAGGAGGGAGACCTTGTGGAAGCCCCGTCTGCACTCCTCGTGCATCACTTCCACGGTGAATCTGCCCACCACAGGCTGTGAGAGGAGGGCTGGAAAGTCTTAGCTCACACTCCAAGTTCATTCTCCTTCACCTTCAAAATTATTCTTCATACAGTATTCAAAAGAGAAAAAAAATGTTACTTTCTTGCTGTCCAAAAACTTAAAAGTTAAATACTATAAAAGCCAAAATAATCATACCTAAAAGCAAATACCCAATTATTAAAAAAAAAAAAAAACTACAGATAAAATACAAAAATCAACATATCAACCCCTTAAATCAGTTCAAGGCTTCTAAATTTCTAAAACACTGACCCTGAAATACTGGTGAGACAGGCCTGAGGGTCATTTAACTTCTGAAATACTGCCTGGTTCTACCAACACCACTAACTAGTGGTAACACTAAAAGTCAACTCCTTTTTTCCTTGAAAATTTCATTTTATGTATTTGAGACCTAGGAGAAAGCCCCTCTTACCAGTTTACTCGCCAAATACCTACAACAGCTGGTCTGAAAGTAGGAGCTGGGAACTCAACCCAAGTCTCCCACATGGGGTGGCAGGAACCCAATTACTTGAGCCATCAGCACAGCTCCACTGGCAGGAAACCGGAGCCAGCGCCAGAGCCAGCGCCGGAGCCAGCGCCGGAGCCAGGTACGGAAACCAGGTACTCTGATACAGGACACAGCTGCTATGCCAAATGCCCACACTATTTTCTAAGTGAAACTTAAAACAATCTAACAACAAATCCTTATAGAAAGCCTCACAAGATTTTATTTTTTCCTAACCCTTATTTCCAAGAAATCAAGCCTGCAACATTTACATCCTAACACTTGTAAAGCTTACTACATTTAATGGAAGTGTTTAAAATTTATTCCTTGAAATGTCAAAAAAAATCTCACTTTATAAGTTTTAATGAAGCTCTTACCCAAATTGTTGCATATTTCACTGCCTTAAAAAAAAAAGACATGTCAGCCGGCGCCGTGGCTCAACAGGCTAATCCTCCACCTTGCGGCGCCAGCACACCGGGTTCTAGTCCCGGTCGGGGCGCCGGATTCTGTCCCGGTTGCCCCTCTTCCAGGCCAGCTCTCTGCTGTGGCCCGGGAGTGCAGTGGAGGATGGCCCAAGTGCTTGGGCCCTGCACCCCATGGGAGACCAGGAAAAAGCACCTAG
>CM027388.1:135574712-135606758 GCA_015711505.1 Sylvilagus bachmani
CAGGCTAATCCTCCACCTTGCGGCGCCAGCACACCGGGTTCTAGTCCCGGTCGGGGCGCCGGATTCTGTCCCGGTTGCCCCTCTTCCAGGCCAGCTCTCTGCTGTGGCCCGGGAGTGCAGTGGAGGATGGCCCAAGTGCTTGGGCCCTGCACCCCATGGGAGACCAGGAAAAAGCACCTAGCGCCTGGCTCCTGCCATCGGATGAGCGTGGTGCGCCGGCCGCAGCGTGCCGTCCGCGGCAGCCATTGGAGGGTGAACCAACGGCAAAGGAAGACCTTTCTCTCTGTCTCTCTCTCTCACTGTCCACTCTGCCTGTCAAAAAAAATAAAAATGAAAAAAAAGAAAAAAAAAAAAGACATGTCATATACACATAATCCCTAGGAAACAACAGTGATCATTTACTGTTCTGTGCTGTTATAAAGTCAGCTTTGGGAAAAAGTGAAACATGCTGAGCAATCAAGCCTACACTTATCAGCCCCACAGCGTTACGTCTTTTCACTTGGGCTGCTGCTTCACTGTTTTTACAAAATCTGCTCCCCGTAATAATTCTGTATGTCTGTTACCAGGCCAAATATACCACCAAAGCTACCCAGAATGTAAGACAAACCACCAAGCTCATTCAATTGGTAACTCACATAATTATGCAATTTATATATTCAATCACTCAATAAAATCCACTGAAGACCCAATATATGCAGGGCACGAGGTTTGCATCCCAAGCCCTTCCTTTGTAGGGCGGAGAGCACGTTTTTCTGCCAAGGGCTATTTGGATATTTATAACATCATTTGCAGGCCCTACAAAATTATCAACTTAAAAAATCAGCCTGCTAAAGATTTACTGAATTTTGAGTCATGCCTACAGTTGTCTTGTTAGGGCCAGACCAATTGATTTCATGAGTTTTTTTTTTTTTTAATTTTTAAATTTTTTTTATTTTTAGAGAGGAGCCAAGAGAGAGAGGGAGAGGAGAGAGGGGAACAGGAGAGAAACCAAGAGATAGCAGAGACCGCAAGAGAGAGCGAGCGAGAGTGTTACTGTTTTTGTTGTTGTTGTTTTTTGACAGGCAGAGTGGATAGTGAGAGAGAGAGACACAGAGAAAGGTCTTCCTTTACCGTTGGTTCACCCTCCAATGGCCGCCACGGCTGGCACACCGCACTGATCCGAAGCCAGGAGCTTCCTCCTGGTCTCCCATGCAGGTGCAGGGCCCAAGCACTTGGGCCATCCTCCACTGCACTCCCGGGCCACAGCAGAGAGCTGGCCTGGAAGAGGGGCAACCGGGACAGAATCCGGCGCCCCGACCGGGACTAGAACCTGGGGTGCTGGCACCGCAGGCAGAGAATTAGCCTGTTGAGCCGTGGCACCGGCCGATTTCATGAGTTTTATTCAGCCCATGGGCCAGGCATTCTTCAGCCATGGTAGAGTCTCAGGAGAAATAGGCAAACAGAAAATTACAACACACAGAAGATCTGTGGTAGCACAGGGAAAGAGTGGAGGGAGCTTTTGCAGAGCGAAGTCAATATTTGAGCTGAGTCTCAAACGATGGAAATCATGATGAACAAATGCTAAGAAGACTATTCTCAGTCAAATAAACAGCAGAAAGACTTCTGGGTACTCTGAGATTTGATTCCGAGTCAAATGCCTGTCATACTGCACTTACCAGTACTATCCAATGGGAATATGCGAGTCACACGTGTAATTTTACATTTTCTAGGAACTACGATAAAAAATAAAAAAAGGAGCAGGAGCTCAGCCCAGCAGGTAAGATGCCCTGTCCCACGGTGGAGCACCCGGGTTCAGTTCCCGGCTCTGCTCCCGACTCCAGCTGCCTGCTGATGCAGACCTGGGAGGCAGCAGTGATGGCCCAGGTGACTGGGTTCCTGCCCCACGTGGGAGGCCTGGGTTGAGTTTCCAGCTCCCAGCTCAGGTCCTCGCCCAGCTCAAATTTCTTAAGAAGTACAAGGAAACAAGCACGCAAATGAAATCTTCAAAATCTGCTGTGTATCTTACAAGGACAGTATTTCTACTCCGACCACTCACATTCCAAGTGTCTAAGCAGATGACAACAAATAATAATAATAATAATAATAATACTTCCAGCAGCTCCCATACTGCATAATGTAGCACTAGATCAAAAGCCATGAAACCCTTTCTACAATGGGTCACACGGTGAGTATTTTAGGCCAGACAGCCCATAGCCAAATAACTACCCAACCATACTGTCGTGGTGTGTGGTGTGGGGCAACGATGGCCAACAGAAGCAGATGAACATGGCTTGTGCGTGCCAACTCTGTTCTACATGGTGAAGTTTACTGTATGTAAACCTGGCAGGCAAATGAACAAATGTGTACACATTCATTTTTATAACATAACACAGTTATAGTGAACACCCTCAAATATTCTGCCAACAAGGGCACATGTTTCACTGCCCTTCCTAGAAATTGATTTAAGAATGGGGAGAGGGACCAGCGCTGTGGCGAAGCAGGTAAAGCCGCCACCTGCAGTGCCAGCATCCCATATGGGCACCGGTTCGAGTCCTGGCTGTTCCACTTCCAATCCAGCTCTCTGCTATGGCCTGGGAAAGCAGTAGAAGATGTCCCAAGTCCTTGGCCATGCACCTGCATCAGAGACACAGAAGCAGCTCCTGGCTCCGGATCGGCACAGCTTGGGCCGTTGTGGCCAACTAGGGAATGAACCAGTGGATGGAAGACCGTTCTTTCTTTTTCTCTCCCTCTATATCCCTCTCTCTCTGCCTCTCTCTCTGCCTCTCTCTGCCTCTCTCTCTGCCTCTCTCTCTCTCTCTCTCTCTCTCTCTCCCTCTCTCTCTCTCTCTCTCCCTCTTCTTCTCTGTGTAACTCTGACTTTCAAATAAATAAATAAATCTAAAAAAAAAGAATGAGAAGAAGTGGGGTCAGCATGATGGTGCAACACAGGCATCCCAAATAGGAGTGCTGGTTCAAGTCCCAGCTGCTCCACTTCCAATCCAGCTTCCTGCTAGTGTGCATAGGAAGGCACAGGAAGGCAGCCTGAGTACTTTGGCCACTGCCATCCACATGGGAGATGCAGATGGAGTTCCTGGTTTCAGACTGGCCCAGATTCAGCTGTCATGGCCATTCAGGCAGTAAACCAGTAGATGGAGATCTCAAACTCAGTATCTCTCTCACTCCCCTTGTCTTTCAAATAACTACATCTTTTTCTAAAGGCAAAGGAAAACATAATTTAGGAAAAAACCAAAAGAATGGGCAGAAGTATCAGAGCATGAGCAATACACAGACGACCCATCAAACTTATTCACAGAAATATGTGCACACTGGGGCCGGAGCCAGGGCTCACTTGGTTAATCCTCCACCTGCAGAGCTGGTATCCCATATGGGAACTGGGTTCTAGTCCCAGCTGCTCCTCTTCCAGTCCAGCTCTCTGCTGTGGCCCGGGAAGGCAGTGGAGGATGGCCCAAGTGCTTGGGCCCTGCACCCGCATGGGAGACCAGGAGAAGCTCCTGGCTCCTGGCTTTGGATCAGCGCAGCGCCGGCCATAGCGGCCATTTGGGGAGTGAACCAGTGGGAGGAAGACCTTTCTCTCTGTCTCTCTCTCTCTCTCACTGTCTGTAAACTCTACCTGTCAAATAAAAAAAAAAAAAAAATTTAAAAAAAAAAAAAGAAATGTGTGCACAGAGTTTAGGAAAAAGCAACAAAGGCTGTTGTGGAACTCTAGGGATAGTAACATCAACAATATTGTTACCTTCCTAAGGCCTGAAAGGGCAACGGAGGGAATGGTTACTAGAACCCAGAGAGAACTCTTGGAGAGAAATACTAGACGGAAGAGACTGTGACCCCGCAGGGAGGGAACCTGAGTTAGACACACCCACCTTTCTCTCTGCCAGTGCCTTCTGCTGGTCAATCCTACTGCAAACCACAGAAGGCATGGGAATCTATCGATGCCATTCCTAAGGTCAGTCTCGCAGGGCACAAGATAGGGAAGGAAACGGTAGAGAGGAAAAAGAAAATAGTTGGCATAACTTATAGTCTCATTCTGGCCAAGGAGCCCCAAGTCTGCTGGGGAGCTTCTAGAGAAACAGAGACAGTTTACTCCTGCTGAACGCTGCTCTTCCGGGTTAGCAGTTCTCTTACGCAGCCGAGATTTAATAAACCTCTCTCACTGTGTCCTTCCGTGGACCCTCCCACACATTCCTGGACCCAGCACAGCACGTGCCAGCTACAACTACAGCCTGCTACGCTCTCTCTGGTTGCAAACTGGCATGCGCTGTGGACATAATTAAAAAGTGGGACCCAGTCTAAATTGATGCTGTCAAACCTCAACCAGGCCCACAATAAAAAGGTGCACTCTTTGCCTTGATGAATTTCTGGAACATTTCTCGTAACACTCCATCTAAACCTTTTCCTTCTTAAAGTCCTGGCACCACCAAGCAACTGTCAGGTGCTCACTTTTGGTATCAAATCTTTAAATGTCTTCTGTCTTAGTAACTCTATCTTTAATCCTCTTCTGCAACATTGTTGTGTCAGAGAAAGGGTAAGCTAATCTCTTTTTCAAGATGAACCCTCTAAACTACTGGGTAGTTCCCTCCCATAACCTTTAAGAAATCCTGCAAAAGGCTCTCAACCATTAAGTCGTCTATACTGTCCACATTTACACTCAGAACCAATCTTTTCTTCAAAAATTGTGTTTCTGAAGTTATCATGTAGACGTGTATTTCTGAAATTATGATCCAGATATTATCAGTGGCATTCAAAATAAATCTGTAGTCTAACATTTCTCAGGTGTTAGATATTTATCTAATTTTTTAAAAGATTTATTTATTTGCGGGCTGGCACTGAGGCGCAGTGAATTAATGCCCTGGCCTGAAGCACCAGAATCCGACATGGGCACTGGTTCAAGACCCAGCTGCTTCACTTCCCATCCAATTCTCTTCTATGGCCTGAGAAAGCAGTAGAAGATGGCCCAAGTCTTTGGGATCCTGCACCCACGTGGGAAACCCAGAGGAAGTTCCTGGCTCCTGGCTTTGGATCAGCGCAGCTCCGGCCGTTGCGGCCATCTGAGGAGTGAACCAACAGATGGAAGACCTCTCTTTCTCTGCTTTCCTCTCTCCGTGTAACTCTGACTTTTCCCTTTATTTGAAATGCAGAGTTACAGAGACAGAATGGCAGAGAGAGACAAGTCTTCCATCTGCTGGTTCAATCCCCAAATGGCCGCAACAGCCAAGGATGGGCCAGACAGAAGTCAGGAGCCAGAAGTTGCATCCAGGTCTCCCATGTGGGTGCAAGTACCCAAGCACTTGGGCCATCTTCCACTGCTTTCCTGGTGCAACTGAAATTTGGGAAACAATAAAACTATACCTGACTTTCCAACCACTCAAAGATCCTGTGCCTTTCCTTTTAATATAATTAACTCCTTTAGTAGGAATTAATTTAAATGCCCTTCAAGAGCTGGCACTGTGGCTCAACAGGTTAAAACCCTGGCCTGCAGTGCCAGGATCCCATATGGGCGCTGGATCGAGACCCGGCTGCTCCACTTCAGATCCAGCTCTCTCCTATGGCCTGGGAAAGCAGTAGAAGATGGCCCAAGTGCTTGGGCCCCTGCACCCACGTGGGAGACCTGGAGGAAGCTCCTGGCTCCAGCCTTCAGATCAGCTCAGCTCTGGCCGTTGCGATCATTTGGGGTGTGAACCAGCAGATGGAAGACCTCTCTCTCTCTCTGTACCTCTGTCTTTCAAATAAGTAAAATAAAATTTTAAAAGAATAAAAAATATAAATGGGCTACAACAGTAGTTCATACTTCATGGCTTCACTTTCATTCCCAACCCATTTCAGCGACTCTTCTCTCTCTGAGGTTACTGTTCTGGTCTCCTAATTTATAAATTCTCATTCTTCTTAAACTTGCTATAAATTTTAACATACATAAAGTATACATCATGTATCAACTCTTTTTTTTTTTAAGATTTATTTATTTGAAAGGAACAGCTACACAGAGAGATATCTTCCATCTGTGAGTTCACACCCCAAATGGCCACAATGACCAGGGCTAGGCCAGGCCAGAGCTAGGAGCCAGAAGCTTCTTTGTGGTCTCTCACCTGTGTGCAAGGGCCCAAGGACTTGGGCCATCTTCCATTGTATTCCCAGGCACATTAGCAAGGAGCTAGATCAGAAGTGGAGTAGCCAGGTTTCAAACTGGCGCCCATATGGGATGCTGGCACTGCAGGCCACAGCTTAACATGCTATTCCATAGTACTGGCCCCACATCAACTCATTTATTCTTTAAAACAATCCAATGAGAGAAACAAGGTAGTTGGTATCATTTCTATCTTAGAAATTAAATTCAAAGAAACTAAACACATCATATTGTCACGTGGCCAGTTAGTTAGTATCTGACTCTAGAGAAAAACCCGGGTCTTCCGACCCCTAATCATGGAGCATAACATAAAAGAAAAACCAGGCAGCTGACTTACAGTGCCTCACATCAAAGATGACTAACAAGCATGAGGCAGTGACTAATAACCGTTTCTTAAGTCCCAGTCTTCTGCACACACACTTTGTCTACTTGTGGCACTGACTAGCAGGTTTTTATTGCCTAGAAAAGTTGACACTCATTTTTAAACCTTCATGATTTTCTAAAAAACTCACTGGCCATGTCTTCGACACCTTCACCTCAGCTTCACCTTGCCTGCCACAGAGACGTAATTAGAAAAATCACTTGGAAGTCACCTTTATGTCAAAACCCTTACAAAATTCTCATATCTGCACTACTAAAGAAAAACAGAATCCAGGGACCAGCACTGTGTGCGGTGCTTAAGCCCCTGTCTGCAACACTGCCATCCCATCCTGGAGTACCTCTGCCCCTCTTCCAGTCCAGCTCTCTGCTGTGGCCCGGGAGGGCAGTGGAGGACGGCCCAAGTGCTTGGGTCCCTGCACCTGCCTGGGAGACCAGGAAGAAGCTGCTGCTCCTGGCTTCAGATTGGCCCCACTGTGGCCATTACAGCCATTTGGGGAGTGAACCAGCAGATGGAAAACCTGTGTCTCACCCTCTCTCTCACTCTTTCTCTCTGCCTCTGAAATAAATCAATAAATATTTTTTAAAAAGAAAGAAGAAGAAATTGGGGCTAATATGTAAGTATTTATACAGAAAGGGAGCCTTACTAGATAACTGGATGAGATAATCAGATTGAGATAATCGGATGGCCATTTTGAAAAACCATAAAATTAGAATGCTAATTCATTCATATTCAAAATAAATTTCAGCCGGCACAGGCTCAATAGGCTAATCCTCCGCCTTGCGGCGCCAGCACACCAGGTTCTAGTCCCGGTCAGGGCACCAGATTCTGTCCCAGTTGCCCCTCTTCCAGGCCAGCTCTCTGCTGGGGCCAGGGAATGCAGTGGAGGATGACCCAGGTGCTTGGGCCCTGCACCCCATGGGAAACCAGGAGAAGCACCTGGCTCCTGCCATCGGATCAACATGGTACACCGGCTACAGCGTGCTGGCCGCAGCGGCCATTAGAGGGTGAACCAACAGCAAAGGAAGACCTTTCTCTCTCTCTCTCTCACTGTCCACTCTGCCTGTCAAAAAATAAAAAATAAATAAATTTCAGATGCATGGCTCAAATATTCGAATATAAACCACCATGAAAAGTATGATCTTACATCATCTTTAAACATGCTCAAAAAACCTAGAAGCAACAGAATATCTGATTACATAAAAACTAAGCATGGTAAGGCACACATACACAACCAAAGTCAAAAGACAAAGAGTCAGAAAACAGACTTAACACATGACAGTCACAAGGTTAACTTTATCAACACAGACGAAGCTCTTTAAAAATACTTTAAAGACAACAGTCACGATTGGGGAAACAAAATGAACAAAGGACATAAACAAAGCTTTTAAAAAAAATAATACATGAAAAAAGTTCTCCACCTCATTTTTCTCTTATGAGAACAAATTTATGCTATATGCTACACTGTTTTCAACCATAAAATTAGCAACGTTTTCAAAAAATGGCTGGTAAAACACATTGCCAGGAGTATGGGGAAACAATTTAGATGAGAGTCTACACTGGTGTAACTTTTTTTTTTTCTAAAGGAAATTGGGCAATATCTACAATTTAAGAGCTAAAACCCTTGACTCTAGCACTTTCACTTTGAAGAACATACCCTACAGACATGCTAGCAAAAGGAAGGAATGATTCTGCTTCAAGTATGTTTTTTGGACTGGAAGAGGAACAACCAGGACTAGAACCCTGCACACATATGGGATGCTGGTGCCTCAGGTAGAGGATTAACCAAGAGAGCCACGGCGCCGGCCCCTCATGCATTTCTTAAGCAACAAGGAATAGCCCCAAATTATTTAGCAGGCTGACAACAAACTGAGGTCTTCAGGGTTATCATGCATAATCTGCAAAAGCAACAAATGAGAACACAAATCACAACTGGTCCATAAGCTTTCAAAGTAATGAAAGATTTCTATTCTATAATCGCAATAATCCAGGAACAACGAAACTAGAGGTAGCTGTGGTTTACTTTTATCACCACACCTGTATCAACTGAGGGGGCCACCCATATATAAAATAAGAGAATTAGTCTTATTATCATTAAGCTTTTATGGTATCATATGACTTGTTTTAAATCAAGCGACAATTTCTGGAACTATCAGAGGGTTTCATGTTGACTATAATTCTCAGTTGATACAGAGCAGGGAACTATAAAGCTACCTTAGGACCTGGAACACAAGAGTTGGCAGCACCATCAGTGAGAAGATAATGCCTTAATGAACATACCGCTATAAACTCAGCAAGAGTGCTTTCACAGTTACAAGGGGCCTTGCTTAACACGACGTCTAAGCACTGACAAACTATACAGTGTGTCCAGAGCCAGTGATTACATGCACAGTTAAGACCACAACTCTCATCTTCTGACTTCTTCCTGCCTTTCCAATTTCTCAGATTCTTTCTATCCATGAAAACAAACCACAAATCCATCTGTCCTACCCAGCCCCCACCCTCTTTAAAAGCAAACACCACACACACAACATTACACTATCTTAATGCCTGTGCAAACTCATACCAGTATTGAAAGCCCTCTGCCAACCTCTTCAACTCTCCAAGGCCAACTCAAAATCTATTTCCATGAGATGTTCCTCCATTCTAAACAAGGTTTTCTGCCCTCTCCTCCCACTGGTCTTCTATGATATTTGCTTACTACAACTTACTTAACTCCCATTTATGACAAAGGATTGCTTTTTATTTCAGTGTCTTACTCTCTCAGATGCAAGCTCCCTGCTAAAAAACCTGGAATACTGTTACATATATGCAGATCACAGGTGCTTAACTGATGCTGAATTGACCTGTGAGCTAGACGGCCTCAGATGAAATGAGAAACATGTTAGTGGAAACTGCAGGAAAAGAGATCCTTGCTTTAAGTAGCAAAGAACTTGTCTGAATTGTGTTCAAGTCTATGTTCTGTGGACGGCAGAAACTGCAAGCAATAAATTGGGATAGAGCTGAGAAAATAACTAAGCAAAATGTCCAAGGAGTGCCATAGCTTCTATTTTTAAAAATATATATTTATTGATTGATTTGAAAGGCAGTGTTACAGAGAAAGAGGAAGAGACAGAGAGAGTGATCTTCCATTCGCTGGTTCACTCCTCAAATGTCCTCAACAGCCAGGGTTAGGCCAAGCCAAAGCCAGGAGCCTGAACCTCCCATCTGGTCTCTCGTGTGGGTGGCAGGGGCCCAAGCACGTGGGCCATCCTCTGCTGCATACCAGGGGGCTGGGACAGAAGTGGAGCAGCTGGGACTCGAACCTGGTACTCAGATGGGACGCTGGCCTCAGCTTAACCCAGCACAACACCAGCCTCAGCACAGTTTCTCTCACATGCTTGCAGTGCAACAGAAGAGAGAAGTGATTGAAAAATGGAATCTACAATCCATCTAAAGGAAGGAGAACTTAAGATATCTGGAAAGTTCTCAGCCTGGCCAGACTGTGAAGAATGAAAGGGGGCTAGCACTGTGGCGTAGCGAATGAAGCCACCACCCGCGATGCCAGCATCCCATATGGACATCAGTTCAAGTCCCGGCTGTTCCACTACTGATCCAGCTCCCTGCTATTGTTCCTGGAAAGGCAGGGGAGGAGAGCCAAGTACTAGGAACCGTGCACCTACGGGGGAACCTGGAAGAAGCTCCTGGCTTTGGACTGGCCCAGCTCCAGCCGACACAGCCATCTGTGGAGTGAACCAACGGATGGAAGACTTGTCTGTGTCTCTCCCTTTCTAACTCTGCCCTTCAAATAAATCTTTAAAAAGGAAAAAACAGGGGGACCCTTGGGGGCCTGGCATTGTGGCCTAATGGGCTAAGCCGCCACTTGTGGAGCCAACGTCCCTTAGTGGAATGCCAGTCCAAGTGTACCTGGGAAGGCAGTGGATGATGGCCCAACTACTTGGGTTCCTGCCAGTAGTGTGCGGGACCCACAAAGAGATCCTAGCTCCTGGTTTCAGCCTGGCACACCTCTGGCTATTGCAGCCATTTGCGGAGTAAACCAGATGCTGTAAGATAATTCTGTCTGTTTCTGTGATTCTGCCTTTTGAATGAATTAATGAATAAATGAATAAATAAGTAAATCTTTTAAAAAATAAAAGAGGGGCCTTGAATACCTGTAAAACTCTGGTGCTCATAGCTCAAAACTGCCTGAAGCCTCTGCTACTAGCAGTCTGATACAATGCTCCTTCACGGCCCAGGTGTGGCTCCTGAGGGTCAGGTATGTATGCAAAGGCCACAGCTGGCAGCCCTTCCAGAGGACAGAGTGGTCAGCTGTCGTGCAGCCCAAACAGTGCTGACTCTGTGGCTGCTTCATGTGACACGCTGTGGGGGAATGGCTTTCTCCAGCTTACTTCCAAGGATTTCCTGGCCCCAAGCAGAGAGGTGCCACAAGAGTGGCAACATCGTTAGCCATCAGAGAGATGCAATCCCAAACCACAATAAGATACAAGCCCACTGGGGCCAGTGCTGTGGGCCAGCAGGTTAAGCTGTTGTCTGCAGCGCAGGCACCCCATGTGCGTCAGTTCGAGTCCCAGCTGTTCCACTTCCTATCTAGCTTCCTGCTAATGCACCTGGGAACGCAGCAAAAAGATGGCCCAAGTGCACGGGCCTTTCCACCCACATGAGAAACCTCAAAGAAGCTCCTGGCTTCAGCCTAGCCCACTCCTGGCTGTTGTTTGGGGAGTGAACCAGCAAATGGAAAATCTCTGTCTGCTTCTCTTTCTCTCTCTGCAACTCTGCCTTTTAAATAAATAAATAAATCTGATTTTTAAAATTGGGATATAGGAGCCAATGCTGTGGCGTAGTAGGCTAAGCCTCTGCCTGTGGTGTGCCAGCATCTCTCAGGAGACCTGGAGGAAGCTCCTGGCTCCGGCTTCAAATCAGCCCAGCTCCAGCTGTTGTGGCCATTTGGGAAGTGAACCAGCAGATGGAAGACCTCTCTCTTCTCCTTCTGTAACTCTGCCTCAAATAAAAAATAAAAATCTTTTTTAAAAAATGGGCTATAAAGAAAATCATATCTAATGACAGAAAGTATTAATAAAAACAATGTTTCCAATGACAGGTAGGAAAAAAAAAATCAAACATGAAGCTTCCAATTTTGAAATTCAAGTAAAGGAGGCACCTGGGTTATTACTACACCCCTAAACCATGGAAGGAGAATGCTTCTCAATGCTGGCTCACTCCTCTTTGCATAAATGTCATATATTATATCACATTATGGCTATCCAAGATGAAATAAAAATGTCATAAATAGGTATTTCAGAGTCTTAACAGTCAAAAATAAACTTCGCTATGCCAACGTAAGCAGCAAATTTACATTCCTGGTGGGGTCCATCTGCTGATATTTACCATTAAATTTAAGTGGAAGAACAAGAGTGTTTCTTTATGAAAGAAGTCTCCAGATGCCAAGGACAACCTGCCTCATGAAGTTCCACCCTTCTCTGTTAACCAAACAAGCCTCAAATTTCAAATCCTGCCACACCCAAACCTATGCAAATAACACTGCAAAAATAAAGTACCTGATGCAACAGGTGGCATCACTTACAGTTCTATTTACAAGTGCACCATTCTTCATCATATACCTGCATCTTGACTAGCACTGTGCTGTACTTTGCTCTGCATTCATGCAATAAGCAAATTTTCGTGTATAAGCACACTTAGATGTTAAGAATTCAAAATACTCCAGCATATTCCCAAGACTCATAGCTCAGCACTGAACCAGGTTAGGAATCCTGCAAAATACATTTTAGTCATTGTATCCATTAGAAAGTAGTTAGCAATTTTATTATGAGAATATTACTTCTCTTTATTCATGTAATTATTTGTGGACTTTGGGAGTTCTGTCATTCACTTTACTTGGAGCTCTACAATAGGAAACTCATCTTTACTGATCGCAGGACAGGATGAGCACCACTAGAATTAACAGCCAGGTGGTTAAATGAATGAATGCACGAATGGTGTCTACACAGAGTAGGTACCCGATAGATGCTTGCTGAGTTAATTTACAAGAAAGGACTTATTTTCCAATTTCTCTGTTACCAGATATCTAAAACTCTTCACTATCCATTTATGATAAAGCAAATCCCTGTTCTAAACACCAAATGCATTCTCAGTTTCATTTATTCACCTCTAAAAATTAAGTCTCACCGTTACTAGGGATCTCTAAGGACTCCTTCGTTGGGGTTTTCTGGTCTTCATCTTTCCCAGGATTTTCACTGGACTTTGACAGCCGGTTTCGTAGGGACATCTTCTCTTCACCCACTACAGTGCTGTCTAGGAAGAACACATAAAAAGCTGTCAACGAAGAGCCAGACTGAAGAATTCTGAGTGTTCACAACCACTACCCACCTTAATCTGATCTCTATACAGTCTGCACAGGTATCAAAATAACATACTATACCTCATAAATGTGTAAAATCATGTATCAAAAAATAAGTATCAAGATTAGGTGCCATTCACAATGTCACCATTTTTATTGGAAGTAAAAGCTGATCAAACAGTCTCTTTTGTTTTCCTTGAATCCTCTTCAAAGACTTTCTGAGTACAAGACACTCTAACAAATTTAAAGAAATTAGCCCCTGTGAGGTAGCGGCCTTGTTCCAAAGGCCCTTTGTAGACAGGTCCCCCCCTTAGGTAAAGAACAATTTAGCTGAGTAAGGCACAAGTACATATAAAGACCTAGAATGAAGTAGCAGAAGACACCAGTTAGGACACCTGCATCCCATGCTGGAGGTCTGGCCACTCCGTTCCATCAGCTCGTGGTAATGGGACCCCTGGAGGCAGCAGGTGGTGGCTCAAGTGCTTGTGGCCCTGCCGCCCACCGCCCTCGGGGGAGACCCAGATGGAGTTTCAGGCTCTTGGCTTCAACCTACCCCAGCCCTGGCTGTTGTAGGCATTTGGAGAATGAACCACTGTGCCTGCCTTTCAAGTAAAATGAAAATAAAAATGTTTAAAGATAAAAGCTGGGGCCAGTGTTGTGGCATAACAGATTAAGCTGCCACCTGTGACACTGGCACCCCATGTGGGCACCAGTTCCAGCTCTGGCTGCTCCACTTCCAATCCAGCTCTCTGTTGGTGCACTTGGGAAAGCAGCAAAGGGTGGCTAATCTTCCACCTGTGGCGCAGGTACCCCGGGTTCTAGTCCCGGTTGGGGCACCAGATTCTGTCCCAGTTGCTCCTCTTCCAGTCCAGCTCTCTGCTGTGGCCCGGGAGGGCAATAGAGGATGGCCCAGGTGCTTGGGCCCTGCACCCCATGGGAAACCAGGAGAAGCACCTGGCTCCTGCCATCGGATCAGTGCAGCGTGCCGGCCGCAGCGGCCATTGGAGGGTGAACCAACGGAAGGAAGACCTCTCTCTCTCTCTCTCTCTCTCTCTCTCTCTCTCTCACTGTCCACTCCGTCTGTCCAAAAAAAAAAAAAAAAAAAAGTTCCCTTGACCATCATTCTCCCTTCTCACCCTCCCTGAGCCTCACTGCATGCTATGACTCCTATCAGAGAGCACGCTGTCACCCTGTGCTTAAGTTTCTGAAAGACAGGGATGATGGGATGTTTTCTCTTTGAATTCCCAAAATATAGTGGGGAGTGCCTGGAACATGGCAGGTACGCATTCATTAGGAGAGAAAGTGAATACTGAAACCAGTTATTCCAAATAATAGGATACAGTGCTCTAAACCTGCAGAATCAAGAGGGAAATATGCAACTGCAAAAAGTTTATGGAAAACTGGAATTAAAAGATGTTTATTCACATGCAGAAAAAATGAAATCTAGACAGTTTTTTCATAATTCACATATTCCATGAAACTTTTGAAGACCCTTGTACGTTAAGGGAGGATGCCAATAAACATCTTCACTACTATAACAGCTTTCACATCCTAGTCAACAGTGAGGTCGACAACAATGGTGCTCAGTTGTGGGGTGGGCTTCCCCAGACTCTTGAGGCTACGTACAATAGACAATACACATTCATCACTTCTGAAAGCTTCAAAGGCTAACCAAAACAACACTACTTTGCTTTTAGCTGACTCTGTATCAAAATATCAATTCTGAAAAAGTTATCTTGAGCTGACTAGAAGTGCTAATTAAAAAGTACAAAAATATGTTTACCAAACAAGGTTTGGCAGACAAATCAATCTATTTAAGAAGCAAAAAATAGTAATTACTCAAACCTGAATACCCTACAGAAAGTTAAAGGAGTCCTTGATGATGATCCATCAACCTGGTCTAATGAAAAATTGATGTGGGAGCTAACACACAGCTTGTCTTACGAGAATCATACCCGAACACAGTGCTTAAGGGAAGCAGGGGGGCATGAGCAGGGAGGAGGGAGGAGGAGCTGAAACACAGGTAGTGAATCTGCACAATTATCTGCCACTTATTTAATCTACTTACTTTAGAAGTGAGACAAAGAAGGAAATTTTATCTCTTCATAAAGCCTTTATATCATAGTTTATTTTAATATGCGGATAAAGCCGCAGCCTGCAGTGCCCGCATCCCATCTGCTCCACATCCAATCCAGCTCTCTGCTAAGGCCTGGGAAGGCAGTGGAAGATGGCCCAAGTGCTTGGGCCCGTGCATCTGTGTGGGAGACCTGGAGGAGGCTCCTGGCTTCAGGTTGGAGCAGTTCCAGCTGTTGTGGCCATCTGAGGAGTAAATCAGCGGAGAGAAGACTCTGTCTTCCTCTCTCTGTAACTCTGCCTTTCAAATAAATAAATAAATCTTTAAAACAAACAAAAATCTTTAGCCCTGACTTCCTCTGCTTACTAGGAAACGAAAACTGTAATATAGTGGAAAAGCATCAGAAAATTAATGTTCAAAAGATTTAAATCCCTGCTCTGCCGTTCCACTCTGCCCTTGAATAAATCCTCCAATCATTCTAAATCACTTCTTTATCTAGAAAATGGAGATCTATACCACCACATCAGGTTATTGGAGCAAAACAAGGTACGATACCTTATACTGACATGCCCATGTTTTACTATTAACCACCAAGCTTTTAAAATTAACTAAGCGATCAGATAGCTACATATCTACCTCCTGCAAGCTGAATGATAGTCAAACTTATACCGCATTATCCCTTAAATTCTACTTATGTTTGTTTTTAAGATACAGTAGGTGAGGGGTAATGAATTACCATAATTAGATACTTACCTCAAAGGCAGCTCAAATATCATGTGACTTACAAGAAAATGTTAACAGATTTTATTATTGTCATAATTACTGACATTAGGAAAGAGAACTATTACTTAAAACAGTTGGCCTTAGTTCTGACCAGCTGCCCTGGTCATATAAACTGTAAGACAGTACAATCCTATCGGAACTGCGATCTGGACTCCTGGCTGCAGCCTGGCCCAGCTCCAGTGTTGCAATTATATGGGGACTGAACCAGCAGGTGGAAGGCATCTCTCTCTTTCACTATGTCCCTTAGCCTTTCAAATAAATAAACAAACATTTTTTTAGAAATTCAAAGTGAAACTAATGTGGTTCTCATGTGCTAACACAGGTCATTGCCCTATGTGAGGTGCACCAGAGTTTTTTCCTGCATTTCCATTAGACAGAACCTGAGAGGGGAGTCATCCATGTTTCCTCTTACTTCCCCGGCCACCACTGTTTCTTCTTCCCGTCCTCAAATATTTCAGCAGGGTTGTTAACACCAACACTTCTCCTTGTCGCAGGTATGTCCTGATTTCCTAGACACTCCTCTCATTCGGTGAGGATTTAAACACTTCCTTCCCCATACTCTCTCTACATTAACTCTTCCACCCCTCTTTGATTGCACAGATCCATGCACAGATTGATGCACAGATCCATGCAATATCCTAGCTCTTAAGCTCCCTGACTTCCTGTCTCCAACAACCTGTTCTCACATCCCAGGTTACGACTTACTGTTACCCATAACTGCACCACGCACACAAGGATTCCCAGCACCTAGTGTCTTGACCACATTAGTCCACTTATTCCACACTGCTTCTCTGCCATCCGTCTTCCCCCACCGTGCCCAGGCTGCCCTGAGCTCCGGCCTAGCTGACACCTCGTGTAGATGTCTTCTAGGCAGCTCCAGCGTCACAGGACCATCACAGTTCCCTCCAGTGCTACTCTTCTTACTGCCTTCCCCACCTTGATTTATGGGAACAGCAATTAATCTTTGCCTGAAACCGCTCTCTAAACCCAGGAACCATCTGACTCTACTTTCCCTCATCCAATCCAACAGCAGGTCCAAGTCCGACATCTAATGCACCTGCCCCTTTCAGACTGCAGGCCAAACCGCCAAACCGCCAAACCACCAAACCACCGCCACCGCCACCGCCCTCGGCACCCTAACTGCTTTCCCTTCACCTGCTCCCTTCAGGTCTGCCTTTATTATTCTTACTACTTTTTTAAATTTGCTTGAGAGGTAGAGTGACAGCAAGAGAGAGAAACAGAGAGAAAGGTCTTCCTTTCTGCTGGTTCACTTCCCAAATGGCCGCAATGGCCAGAGCTGCGCCGATCCAAAGCCAGGAGCCAGGAGACACCCCCCCCCATCTCCCACGTGGGTGCAGAGGCCTAAGGACTTGAGCCATCTTCTACTGCTCTCCCAGGCCACAGCAGAGAGCTGGACTGGAAGAGGAGCAGCCAGGACTAGAACCGGCGCCCACGTGGGATACCAGCACCGCAGGCAGAGGATTAACCTACAGCGCCACGGCGCCAACCCCCAGGTCTGCCTTTAAACACAGCAACCACCGTAATCCTTTTAAGAGACAAGCCAGGTCAAGTCACTCCGCTACACAAAACCCTGCAAACACTGAATTTTTCCTCAATCCTCACCATGGTATAGCAACGCCTACCTGCATTATACGCCACTCACCACTACATCTCTTACCACAATTCCCTCATTTGCTCTCCTTCAGTTACTGCAGCTATTGTGGCCTTCTGCTGTTTCTTGAACAAGCTGATTTCCACGTAAAGGCCTTTGCTATGCCCTCTGCCTGGACTGTCGGCCTCTCGATACCCTTTAAGGCTTCCTCTGGCTTCACTCAAGTTCTCTACTGAGATACCCACCTCCTCAAGAATTTGCTAGCTGACCTAAATAAACATTTCAAAAACACCTTCTTCTTCAAAGAACTTATTGTCCAATACCTTATATTGTTCATTTTTTCCCTAACAATTAGATTTTTTTCTATTTGTGAAGAATGTATATTGCTAGTCACTGTTAAGAGGTATACACCTTGGGGCCGATGCTGAAGCGTAGCGGGTAAAGCCGCCGCCTGCAGTGCTAGCATCCCATATGGGCGTTGGTTTGTGTCCTGGCTGCTCCACTTCCGATCCAGTCTCTGCTATGGCCTGGGAAAGCAGTAGAAGACGATCCAAGTCCTTGAGCCCCTGCACCCCTGTGGGAGACCTAGAAGAAGCTCCTGGCTCCTGGCTTCAGATCGGTCATTGCAGCCAACTGGGGTGTGAACCAGCAGATGGAAGTCCTCTCTCTCTCTCTCTCCCTTCTCTAACTCTTTCAAATATATAAATAAATCTTTAAAAAAAAAAAAAAAGAAAAAGACGTTGAGTCTTTGACTTTATAGGATCTCTCTCTCCCCTTCTCTCCCTCTCTACTTCCCTCCCTCCCTTTCTTCCTCCCTCCCTCCCTCCATCTCTTACTCCTGTGTCATATTTTAAAAATCTTTAAAGAAAGGTATACACCAATTATCTGAAAACGTATGCTGTTCTTCAGTGATGTTAGATAAATGTGTTGTAATACAGAATTCTATCTCACTGTATTCTTTACGCACATATGCTCGTGCGCCATCACAGAAAACAGAAGTCATAACCAGGGAAGACACACACTTATGGAGATGAAGACATACCGGCCGAGGTCCAGGGGTTGGCACTGTGGTGCAGCTGTCACCTGCCACATCCACATGCCACATGAGCTGGAGTTCTGGATGTTCCACTTTCAACCCAGTGCCCTGTTAATGCACCTGGGAAAGCAGAAGATGACCCAAGCACTTGGGTCCCTGCCATCCACATGGAGACCCAGATGAAGCTCCTGGCTCCTGCCAGCCCAGCCCTGGCCACTGCAGGCACTTGAGGAGTGAACCAGCAGATGGAAGATCTCTCCTTCTCTCTGTCTTTCAAATAAACAATCAAATATTTTTTAAAAAATCAAAGTTCGAAAAAGGAATAGAAATTTACTAGGCATAAAACCAGGATTGTGGAAAAGAAACATTCTAAGAATAAGATCAGAACAGATTGCTTAATTCAAACATTTCATTGCAATCTACTATATGCCAGGTCCCGAGGATACAAAGATGACCTCAACAATCTGTGCTCTCAAAGAGTGAAAATCTAGAGGGAGAAAGACACAGAAACGGTAAGACCTGGTGGTAGTGCTGAGAGTAACAACCGAAATGTGTGCAGAACATGAAGGGAGCACAACCTAACAGGACCTGGGGCAATCAGGAAAGGTTGAAAAGGTGACATCTAGGTTACTTTGTTCTCTCTCTATTTAATTCGAGAGGCAGAGACACAAAGAGCCCCCAGGCACTGATTCTGGGAACTCAATCTAGTGGGTGACAGGAATCCAACTATTTGAGCCATCACCTGCGGCCTTCCAGGTATAATTAGCAGGAAGCTAAAATAAGGAACAAAGCCAGGACTTGAACCCAGGCACTGATATGGGAGGCAGCGTCTTGATGCAGTAGGTCAAATGCCTGCCCCAAGGGTAAACGCGAGGAGCAAGGCGGGAGCACAGCGTACATGAGAGAGCATGGACGAAAGGTCAAGGGCTGTTGAGGTCCTTCTGAAGAGCTTGTAACACCATACAAGAATCTGCAGCAGGCATCTGGGACATCCTACATCCCACATCCTGCTTCAAGTGTCGGCACCACTTTGGAGACCCAGTTTCCTATAATGCACACAGGAGGCAGGAGGTCATGATGGCTCAAGTACCTGGGCCCTCGTCACCCACGTGGGAGGCCCAAATCGAGCTCTTGGTTAGCTCCTGGCTTTGGCCTAGCCCAGACTTTACTATTCCAAATGTCTGAGAAGTGAACCAGCAGATGGGAGATCCCTGTCTCTCCCTGCCTTTCAAATAAAATGAAAATTTAAAAAAAAAAAATTTAAAGGAGTTAGTAGAGGTTTTTAAACAAGAGGGTAACTTGGTATTTATCTTATACAAGATAATTCAGGAAACAACAGGGAGGATGTGCTAGGGAGAACAATGAGCCAACATACACAAAAATCAACAGAGGCCCCGAGGGAAGGCTCAAACATGTTCATGAATTAATTAAGAGGAAAGAGATAAGGAAAATGAGATAAACATTAAGGAACTGTGAGCTATCCAGCTGGCTACACGCAGAAGACAGCTGGAGGCAGATCCCCAGTGATTTCTCCAAGTCTGCAGCACGGCCATTGCGTTAAGTGAAAAAGGCGGAGGAGAAAGAGGGGCAAGTAAGTGCAATACGCCGGGCCTGGGGTCAGCCAGGGGACCACAACCAACAGGCCACTGAGTCCGCAAGTCCAGACCAGAGAAATTCACCAATGCACAGGGACCAGCTAGGGCCGAGAACTTTCCCAGCAGGGTTACCTAGGAAGTAACAAACCTAAGATTAACACAGAGTTTACTGTGGCTCACTTAATCTTCATAACAAGCTGTGCAGTACATATTGCTATCTCATTTTATAGGTGGTTAAGTAATTTCCCAGTGTAGCAAGGCCTTGGAGAAATGAAAATTAGAAGCAAGCAATGCTGGAAAAAAGTTAAAGGATTCAAGATGAGGTACGGGGGCCGGCACTGTGGTATAGCGGGTAAAGCCACCGCCTGCAGTGCTGGCATCTCATATGGGCACTGGTTCGAGTCCTAGCTGCTCCACTTCCGATCCAGCTCTCTGCTACAGTCTAAGATAATAGTGGGGAGATGGCCCAAACCCTTGGGCCCCGTACCCATGTGGGAGACCCAGAGAAAGCTCCTGGCTTTGGATCAGCCCAGCTCTGTCTGTTGTGGCCATTTGGGGAGGAAATCAGCAGACAGAAGACTTCTGTCTCTCTCTCTGCCTAAGTCTGCCTTTCAAATCAATCAATCAATCATCAATCAATCAAAAAAAAGCCAAGAAGAGGTATAGTCATTGCCAATTGTTTCCCAGGAAGACATTCCAAGATCTGCAGTGAATGCTGCTGAAACTGCTGATGGTACTGAACCACATTATACTATATATGTACTATATATATACTATATATATACTATATATAGTATATACATATATACATATATATACATATATACTATATATATACTATATATACATACATACAGTAACAATTTATAAATTAGACAGTAAAAGATTAACAATAAGACAATAAGTAATAATAAAACAGGACAATTATCACAGTATTCTGTGATAAAGTTATGTGGATGTGGTTTCTGAAAATAGCTTATCGCAGCACACTCACCCTTCTGTGATGGTGCGAGGTGATACGGTGCTGGCCACTATGCAGGGGTCACTGGACATGGGCACTGTGACTACTGCAGCTGATAATTGAGATGGCTGCTGAGTGCCGAATGGGGGGAGCAGATTCACGGAACAACGGTATGAGTCACACCGTGCTACATACAATTTAAAACCTAGGAACGTTTAAAAATTTTTATTTGAAAGGTGGAGAGAAAGAGATAGATATTCCTTTTGCCGGTTCACTCCCCAAATGCTCCCAACAGTGGGGGCAGGGTGCAGCCAGGAGACCAGACCTCCATCTGGCCTCCCATGTGGGTGGCAGGGACCCACGTACCTGAGCTGTCTCCCACAGTGCACGTGGCAGAAAGCTGGAATCAGAAATGGAGCGTGTGCGTGGTGGGGGAGCAGCACACAGCACTGTAGCGCAGTGCGGTAAGCGGCCACTTTTGCAATGCTATATCCCAAACCAGAGCACCAGTTCAAGGCCTGGATGCCTGCCATCCACGTGGGAGAACTGCATGGAGTTCCAGGTCCCCGGCTTCAGCCTGACCCAGCCCTGGCTGGGGCAGCCATCTGGGGAGTGAACCAGCAGATGAAATATCTCTGTCTCTCCCTCTCTTCTGTCACTCAGCCTTTAAAATTAATTAATGTTGAAAAAAAAAAAAATGAAGCTGGGACTCAATCCCAGGCACTCTGATATGGGCTGTGGATGACCGAAGCAGCATCTTAACCACTGTGCCAAACTCCCACCCCACAATTTATTCCTGGAATTTTCCATGTAATATTTTCAACTATCACTGACCACAAGTAACTGAAACCAAGGAAAGTGAAACTGTGTAATCTAAGGTCATTACCATGGAAAAGTCAAGAAGGACAAAAAAATGATAGGAAAAAAGGAAGGCTGGTACATGGGCTGTTTCACAATTTGGGGACACTAATAGTTACGATTTGCTTCACAACGGGTACAACTGGTTTCAGGAAGGACAACAAACAGAGTGGGAGTGGGTTACAAAATCTGCTACGGAAGTGAAAACAGTGATCTTCAGACTTAGTCTCTCAAGAGGCCCAGTGGTGAGGCACCCGGCACTAAGTGCTTACCAAGCTAGTGCTGGGCACCACTACCTAAGTCAACGTTTCCATGTTTAAAGATGCAGGAGACTCCAAAGTGCTAAGACACTTACCCAGTCACGCAGCCAGAGAGAGGGAGTGAAAATATTCACACCCCCCCACCCCGAGGTGGCACAAGTAGCTATTTAAAAATACAATACAAGGATTGGACAAGAATTTTAAAATCTAACCTGTGCATTGCATTTACTTAAAGTTCAGTGTGATAGGCATCTAACTTAACCTTAAAAAGGCAAAACAAAAAGAACAGCCTGGAGAAACAGATGACTCAAATTGGAAAGAAGTGTCAACTCTGGCCTCCTACCCGGGTTCCCATTTACCACGCTTTCAAAAGAACCTATAAATTTGCATCACAAATAAATAGTGGGCCTACTCCAGGTGAAGAACTTTATTACATCACCCAGGGGCTCAGCAGGGGGCAAGAGAAACAACACCGGGTAGCAGTCTCAACCCGAAACTAAAAATTTCTCCCTCTCGGGTCAAACAAAAGTTTACCCTAAAATAACCCCACAGCTTCCATGTGTCACTTAACTGGGTCATCAGGTCAACCAGCAAAACTGGAGAACAAGAACCAATCCTTCTTTACATTTGTATGGTTAGTATAATCATTCATCAGATGTGGCAAGTCCCCACCCCCACCCCAGAGGGCCTCCTCTTGCACAACTGCAGTTTGGTGGACCTTTGATAAACACTTGTTCTTTCCCAGAGGGAACAGGCCCTCTTCCCTAGTTAACATTTCTCATTCAAAATTCCTTCCTCTGTCCTCGTGCATTCTTTCACTGTTCAAAGTGTCAGGTCAGACCCAGAGAATGAGGCAGGAGTAAGATCCACCAGCTCCCCCGCCCAAAACACACACACACACACACACACACACACACACACACATACACACAAAGGCAAGACATGTACTGGTAGAGGGGACAACTGGAGCATCTAAGTAACACAACTGCGACAACTGACTGCGGCACAGAGGCACAGAGGGCTAGAAGAGCCTGGCCAGGGCGGAGCAGCTTCTAGAGGAAGTGATGGCCGGGCGCGTATGTCAGACCTGTACAGGAGCCGGGGGAAGAGCAGGAGAGGGCAGTGGAGGCTCAGGACACCACCACGGCCAGGAGGAACAAAAGGAATGGAAGGAGGTTTACCAGGCACAAAAACGCAGCCAGGGTGGCGCCAGAGCCCGCAGGAAAGTAGTGGGAAAGAGCGGGAGTGGGAAGAACGGGGTTTATTGAGTATGTTGGTCTCCATCCCAGGACAGTGGGACACATCTGACAGGCCTTGGAGACACGCACATGTCTAAGTTATCACTCTGCGTCCTCCCTAAACCTATGCAGAAACCTTTATAACATTCGTCCACAGTGCCCAACTGGTGTGCTAAAAATAAATAAATAAAAAAGTAAATAAGGCTTCAAGGTCACGTCTACCGCAAGAGAGAAGACAAGCATTTGGGGAAAAAAGTAGTTGGGGCCTGCACTGTGGCAGAGTGGATTAAGCCCGCTGCCTGGCCAGGGATTCCATATGGACCATATGAGCAGAGGTTCGAGTCCCGGCTGTTCCACTGCCTACCCGGCTCCCTGCTAACGCGCCTGGGAAAGCAGTGGAGGATGGGCCAAGTCCTTGGGCCCCTGCACCCACGTGGGAGACCCGGCTAAAGCTCCTGGCCGCCAGCCGTTGCGGCCAGTTTCAGGAGGGAACTACGGGACTGATGATCTCTCCCTTTCTCTGTAAACAAATACATCTTGAGAGAAAAAAAAAAGTAGTCTAAACAGGTGGCGGCCACTTAAATATTTAAAAGCGACCGATGAACTTAGCCTTGTAAGAAGGTAGTTCCAAAAGTTCGTGGAAAACAGAATTTTTTAAATAAAAGTACTCGGGTGCAATAGATTTAAATCCACGCACGGACTGATAAAATGCCATTTTCCATCAACTTCTGGAAGACTCCTAGGGTACACGCGGGGACCGAGAAACGAAGCTCACAGCCGCTCGTTAGCCCTGCCGCTCCGAACGACCCTGCTCACACCGAGGTCCAAGGGCGACGACCCCACCCCACCGGCACCCGGCCCTCGCCCCCCGGCGCCCACTCCGCCCCACCGGCTGGAAGGCGACTGCCTGCGCTTCATTAAAATGTCTTCTCGCTCACAACTTTCTGCTGCCCTGCGAGATGCCGAGCGCAGCGCCAGGGACCCCGACGCCCCAAGGTTCACTTTCCCGCGCTCCCCGCCCAAACTCCTGGGGACTCGCCGAGCCGCCCCTCGCCGCGCTGCCGGCGGCGGCCTCCGCGGGACTGCCCGGGACCAGGCCAGGCCCTCCGGGCCGGAGTGCGCAGCCTCCACCCCTTCTCTCTTCCCCTCAGGCTGAGGCGGGAGGACCGAGACGGGAAACGAGCGGGGGGCCCGGGAGCGTGGACCTCACCTGGGGGCGGGACTGCGCAGACCTCGGACGACCGCGAGGACGGAGGAAGCCGCCTCAGCGCGGCCAGCGGCACGGCTAGCTCCGGGAAGGCGGCCCCGCCACGCCGCCAGCCCAGCGGCGGATCATAAAGCGGCCGACCCCTCCGCCCCTCCGCCCCTCCGCCCCCCGCCGGCCAGCCCGCTCCGTGCGTCACGCGCACGGCCCGCGCCAGCTCGCGATGCCATTGGCGGTCCCGACAGCGCCGGGCTCCGCCCACCGGGGCTCGCCCCGCCCCTCCGCGGGCGCGCGGGCGCCGAGAGCGTGAGCCGGCGCCTCCGGGGCGCTGCGCCTTCGGTCGTGGGCGCCCCGCGGGCCACGGCAGCTTTTCCTGCGTTTCCTCGCGCGACGCCTGGCGCGGTGGCGCGGGACGGGGCGGGCCAGCCCCGCTGCAGCCGCGGGTCACCGCGGTCGGGACTGGCCGAGTGGGGAGGAGAGAGGGCGCGAGCCGCGGGCTCTGGAAACCTGACTGTCCTTAGGCAGCGAGCCGAGCTGGGCGAGGCGGGAGAGACGTGCAGCCCTGGGGCGTTCGGGGGATTTTAGAAGGTAATTGGGAATTCATTAAAAAAAGATGCAGAGGGACTTAGGGCACAGGTTAGGTACAGCAGTTAATTCCTTCGATTTTTTTTTTTTTTTTTTTTTTTTTTTTTGCGAGAGCAAAGGTGTAGGTGAATTTAGGGTAAAGGTTGGGTGGAGAGGGGGTCACACAGCCCGCGCTACCCGCCGCCCTGGCCCCGCGCTGACGATCCTCCAGGGCAGAATGCCCTGAGCAGATGCTGCTTCCTGGCACTGAGCCTGTCTGGGGACCTTGTGACAACGCAGTTCCCGCTGGCCACCCAGAGCCTGCAGCACTGTTGGCCCAGAGCAGCGCTGGCCTCAGCTTTCGGGGGCCACCTTGTGACGGCCGCGCCTGAGTGGCCACAGAGTCTTGCTGGTGGATCCCGACGCCTCCGGGCTCCCGTGAAGAGCCTTAGGGACTCAGGGATTGGCGTCTGTTAGCAGCCGTGGGCGCACAGCACGCGGACACTCTGCCTTCCTTGCTGAAGCTGTTCACTACTGATGGTGTTCTCTTGGTGCTGGGGCTGCAGCAGGGGGTGGAAAGAAGCCCCTGCACTGAAAAGTCTGCATTTCTCACGGAAAACAAAGATAATTGCCTAGGGTAGGTGTTGTGGCACAG
This sequence comes from Sylvilagus bachmani, assembly GCA_015711505.1. Classification (NCBI taxonomy): domain Eukaryota; kingdom Metazoa; phylum Chordata; class Mammalia; order Lagomorpha; family Leporidae; genus Sylvilagus; species Sylvilagus bachmani. The sequence continues at coordinate 135,600,405 of CM027388.1, forward strand.
CGGAATAACCACTGCTGCCTGGGCGGCTTTGCAGGTTGGGGTCTCAACGGCTCCACGTCTGATGCAGCTCTCTTATGCTAATGTATTTGGGACAGCAGCAGGAGATGGACAAAATCCTTGGGCCCCTGCACCCACGTGGGAGACCTGGATGAAGCTCCTGGCTCCTGGCTCCTGGCTCCTGGCTTCGGCCTGGCCTGGCCCCGGCCATTGTAGCCATCTGGGAGGTGAACCAGAAGATTCTCTCTGTGTCTGTCTGTAACTCTGCCTTCAAAGAAATCTTTTTAAAAACATTTTTAAGAAAGAAAATACTTGCAGATGGGAACAAAGCAAAACAGTGATGAGAAGACAGGAAGTGATTGCGGGGTAATTTTCAAAAGAAAAGCCACACAGAGAGACATAGGCTCTAGATTAGATAGAATCGCTAGTTTGGGAAAGACTAAAGAGTAGGTGAGTTTCTGAGGTGGCCTGAGCTAAGGCTTGAATAAGGAGGAGTCGGCCATGGCTGCCATGGGGAGGGGGAGCATTCTAGACAGAGGACAATGAGTGTGAAGTCCCTGAATACTGTGGCTTGTCCAATAAAGGCAGGGTTGAGCACTGGTGGGTATGCGATGGAGGTTGGAACTGAATCACGGTGGGATTTTGTTGTGGTTTTGGGTATTTTTTTAATCAACCTGATTTATTGAGAATGACTTGAAGGGGAGCAGATATGGAATGAGGAGGAGCCCGAGAACCGTAGGAAGCTACTGGGCAAGTCCATGAGACAGATGGCGGTTGCCATGGAACTAGAAGTTGAGACACGTCAGAATGTTTCCTTGAGAGGCTGGTTTGTAAGCTGCCACCTAGGCTGTTTCCTTGAGCAGCTGCAGGGCCTTGATATCATTTAGTGTAAGGGTAAGGACCATCCAGTGTCACTGGAGAGACTCCAAAGGGCCTTGGACCAGACGCCACGTCTCTCCCCCAACTAGCCTGAACATCTTGCATCACTCAGTCCTTGGGATCAAGGCTTGCTTAAATGGCAGTGCTGGCTGCAGCATGTTCCAAAACACGTGTGAACAGAACCTGTGCTCGTTGCTAGGAATAGAGTGGGCGAATGAGATTATCTACTGGGGAGATAGATAACAAAGCTATTTCTTTTTCTCTTTTTTAAAAAAAGGATTTGTTTATTGGAAAAGCAGAGTTACAGAGAGGCAGAGGCAGAGAGAGAGAAGGTCCAAGAGCCAGGAGCTTCCTCCAGGTCTCCCACATGGGTGCAGGGGCCCAAGGACTTGGCCCATCTTCTACTGCTTTCCCAGGCCACAGCAGAGAGCTGGGTTGGAAGAGGAGCAACCGGGACTCAAACCAGAGCCCCTATGGGATGCCAGCACTGCAGATGGTGGCTTTACCTGCTACACCACAGCGCCGCCCGCTACCTAATCCACGTCAAAGCAATGGGGTAAAGTGTTACGGTGAAAAGAGGTTTTTAAAAGAAGTCCTGTCCATCAGGGTCATTGTGAGGATTAGATGAATGAATGCCCACAAAGTTTTGCCCAGTCATTATTATTATTTTTTTTTGACAGGCAGAGTGGACAGTGAGAGAGAGACAGAGAGAAAGGTCTTCCTTCTGTTGGTTCACCCCCCAATGGCCACTGTGGCTGGCGCACCACGCTGATCCAAAGGCAGGAGCCAGGTGCTTCTCCTGGTCTCCCATGGGGTGCAGGGCCCAAGCACTTGGGCCATCCTCCACTGCACTCCCGGGCCACAGCAGAGAGCTGGCTTGGAAGAGGGGCAACCGGGACAGAATCCGGTGCCCCAACCAGTACTGGAACCCAGTATGCCGGCGCTGCAGGTGGAGGATTAGCCTGTTGAGCCACGGCGCCAGGTGCCTCAGTCATTATTAATAATGTTCTTATCTTCTGGATGCAGTGGGAGCAGGTGCTATGACTGTCACAGCTGGCTGCCGAAGGAGAGAGAAAGGAAAATGGAGGACTGCTGACTGAGCCCAGCTTTCTGGACCAGCAGGAGGAGTTCAGTTATCAGGGAAGGGGAGCATCATCACGTCAGCCTCTAAGCAAAGGAAAAAACAAGGTTGAAGGCCACACGACAAGAAGGAGCTGGGACGCGCTCAGAGACGTGACAGAGACTGAGTGCTGGTGAAGCGGAAGTGACCCATTTCCTGAGGACCCGGGCAAGATGCAGCTGGTGTCAGGGCTGAAGTCCATGCACCGCGCTGAGGCTCCCAGACTCTCAGGTAGTGGGGGGCAGGGGAGGGTGTGAGGGAAGCAGGAGGGAGAGGCACCTGGAGGTGAGGTGAGTTAGAAGGGGGTGTGGTGATACCCGTGAGAGACCGTGAAGGCGTGAACTAAAGCGGTTGCAAGTGCAAGGGGCATATTTGAGAGCAGGACAGTTGACAGAAGCAGTGTTTGGACCTGGGAGTTAAAGTTGCATTCAGGATTTATGACTTGGTCGGCTGGGTGGCCAGAGTGATCTCTGACTGGGGTAAGAAAATATATCCTGGAGAAGGAGCAAGAATAAACGTTACTTGGGTTAATGTTTAAGCTGCATTTGTCCACCTGCTCCCAGGACCTGAAGAAATTAAACAAAAAGCAGGGTGGTTTTTTTTGTTTGTTTGTTTTGTTTTTATGATAAAAATACCTTTTGCATTTTTTCTGGTTATGTCAGTATGTACAAATAAAATCAAATGCACAGGTGTATACAGGTAAAGGCAGGCCAATATCCTACCCAGAGACACTACTTAATCTGGACATGGGGGAAGGGGAATAACAGTGGTGTGAGACATAGGGCTCCACTGCCGGAAAACTCTGAACAGGAAACAAACCAGCTTTTAAAACACAGACACCTGGGCTCTTCAAAGGGCCGCATCTCCCTTGATGACACCAAACAGGCAGTACGTCTTTATCCCATCCCAAGGATGGGTAATTTTGCCATTGACACTCAGCCATAGGGAAAACAAATGGATGGATCTGGAGCTAAGGTTTTGTGACGGAGCAAGACAGTGAGGCAAGGGCGTAAACCAGCACCGGGAGCCCACGTATTCCTGAAAACCCTTGGAGCGCTGGAATCCTGTTTTGCTTATGTATTCCCGAAGCACCCAGCACAAGACCGATGGCCCGACTGATAAGTGGGCTGAATGGATGCAGCCCGCTGAAGGCGGAAGGCCCTAGAGTGCAGGTCCGTCTCAAGGACAGCAGGGGTCAGACACAAGTTCATTCCTTGTCCTAGTGGTGCAGGCGTCTTGCAAGATAAGTCATCACTTGTTTCTCCACCAGCAGAAGCCTCTGTCCCAGTGTAGGTAGGCTGCCTGCTGAACTCCGCAGATTTCTCCAGCTCTAGGTGGCGAAGTACATTGCATTCTAGCTCTGTCATAGAGGTGCTAATAGTCCAAGATGGCATCAAGAGGTCCTAAACCAGCCCTGGTGAGCGCTGAGTGTCTACTGCATCTGAAAGCCCGGGAAGAACGGAAGAGTGGCCACACCCCTGAGCTCAGGAACCATTTCTCTTTCCGGCTGTTCCCATACGGGCTTATCTCCTGGGACTTTTTCTCCAGAAGGAAGAGGCTGGTTTCCTTTCATGGGCTAATGCGGACTTTTTTCATTCCATGAGGAAAAGAGATTTGTCATTTTACTACATAAATAACACAAAATTATTAGGAAAAAACAAACAGGGCAGACACTTAGCCCAGAGGTTAAGACTCCCTCATCTCATAGTGGAGCGCCTAGGCTCAGCAACACAGATTTTGGAGGGCGTGGGGATGGCTCAAGTAATTGGGTTCCTACCTCCCGTGTGGGAGATCTGGATTGAGTTTCTGGCTCCTGGTTCTGCCAACAGCCCAGCCATTGCAGGCATTTGGGGAGTGAACTAGCAGGTAGCAACTCTCTCTCTGACTTTCAAATAAAAAACTTTTTTAAATAAAAAATTCAAACAATTTGTAAAGTTACAAAGAAAAAAAATCAACAGAAATTATGCCACCCTGAGATGACTATCTTTAACAAGTTGGTGCCCGTTCTCTCATACACGTATTTGTCCATATGGACACAAATGTGTTCACTGTGGATTTTTGCATTTGTGACTTTTTCTTTTTTAAAAAAATATTTATTTATTTATTTGAAAGTCACAGTCACAGAGTGAGGGGGAGACGGAGATCTTCTGTTCACTGGTTCAGTCCCCAGATGGTTGCAACGGCCAGGGCTGAGCCAGACCAAAGCCAGAAACCAGAAACTTCTTCCGGGTCTCCTGTGTGGGCAGCAGGGACACAAGCATGTGGGCCATCTGCTGCTGCTTTTCTCTGGCCATTACCAGGGAGCTTGTGCCCATATGGGATGCTGGCGCTGCAGGCGGCGGCTTCACCTGCTGTGCCACAACGCTGGCCCTGGAAAATCTTTCTTAATAGGCTTTGTTTTCAGGCAGTTTTAGGTTCACAGGAAAGTTTAGCAGAATGCCCAGAATTTTCCATATGCCTCCCTGCCCCCACTCATACACAGCCTCCCCACTATCAACATCTACCCCCCACCCCAGCCCAGAGTGGTGCATTTGTTACAACTGATGAGGCGACATTGACTCACCACTGTCACCCAAGCTCCAGAGTTCACATAGCCTTCACTCCATGCTGGTGCTGGTATTCTTTCATATTTTGCTACATTTTTCTTTGTTTTGGTTCTTCTTGAAATACTTAATTTAGCACCTGCTAAGAAGACTAGAACTTGATTCTGTTTGGCTCAAGCTTATTCCTCTTTCTGAATTCAAAGCGTGTGCCTTAGTCAATTTTCTATGTTTACTAAACTTTTGTCATCATTTTGTACACTTCAATTACAATTGTTATAACCTTCTATTCTTTCTAGACTGTTTTACTAAAGGTTCCCTTTTGGTCTCTATGACCAATAAATCTGTCTTGACTGCCGGTTCTAGTCCCAGCTTCTCCACTTCTAATCCAGCTCTCTGCTATGGCCTGGGAGAGCAGTAGAAGATGGCCCAAGTCCTTGGGCCCCTGCACCCATGTGGGAGACTGACTGGGAAGAAGCTCCTGGCTCCTGGCTTCAGATAGGCGCAGTTCCAGACATTGCAGCCATTTGGAGAGTGAACCAATGGAAGGAAGACCTTTCTCTTTGTCTCTCCCTCTCACTATCTGTAACACTACCTCTCAAATAAATAAATAAGATCTTTAAAAAAAATTAGATGGTTTCATGCACCACATAGCTACAGAGCTAGGATCAGGTTTCTTTCTGTTTGCTTTTTGTGCCATTCCAGTATTGGTTGGGGTTCTTTGAAGCCATAGGAAAACAATGAGCTAACTGACAGTGACAATAAGACGTCTTTCTAGAACTAAATGATTTATAATTTAATTTATGATGAATGATTTCACTTCATTTCCCCCTAAGTCTATCTCGTATTACATTTCTGCACATTGAGGAAGCTAGAATTGGGAAAAGTGCTAGGAGTTGAACACAGGTATTCTGGTATGGGATGTGGGCATCCCAAGTGGGATCCTAACTGCTGTGCCAAATGCCTGCTGCTATTAAAGTAATTTTCATTTAAAATATTTTACATTGGCATTCCTAGTGAAAAAATATGTTTAACATAATCAATTTGTTAAACATTCAATTTTGCTCACTTAGATAATTGTTGCAAATAGAACACAAATAATAAGGATCTTAATGATAATCACCTAATTCGTGATTTTATTAAAATGATAGTAAGATAAAAGCTACAGAATAAATATTTAATGATACATAAATTGCATCCAAATATCACAGGCTCATCAAACAAAAATTTTTTAAAATAATTATTTTATTTATTTGAAGGAGTTACAGAGAGAGGTAGAACCAGAGAGACAGAGGGAGACAGAGGTCTTTCACGGTGCTGGTTCACTCCTCAAGTGACTGTTATGCCCGCAGTCCGTGGTCCCCCGAAATCAACCACCAGAGACCGAAGTTGAAGCCAATTAGCAGGGTCATTTTTTATTACGAGTTCGAACCCGGGCCTCTCAGTGCCTCCAGAAGAGGAAGTCCCCCCCCCCCCCGAGAAGCCCCGAACCCAATTTTAACAGAGCTTTTATTATCATGTGCAAGCAGGCTTTAGGGGAATGCTTAGGTCAAGTTGACACTTCTGATAAGACACCTGCTGCTGACTCCAGGGTAAGGGCTGGTTGTTATCTCAAGCTATAAACCTCCCTTTTACATTCTTGGACCTGGGTCTGGCCAGATGGAGGAAAGGGGGAGTGTAGGATAGCAAGGGCCAGGAACAGGCAGTGGTGCAGTTTGTACAACAATCAACTTATTGTAGTTACTGGATTACTTAGCTCAACATCCAACATAATACATGTATAAAGTCATGGACACTTAGCATTGCTTATTATTACTA
>CM027388.1:135606858-135635115 GCA_015711505.1 Sylvilagus bachmani
ACTGCAATGGCCAGACCTGAGCTGATCCGAAGCCAGGAGCCAGGAGCTTCTTCCAGGTCTCCCACGCGGGTACAGGGGCCCAAGGACTCGGGCCATCTTCTACTGCTTTCCCAGGCCACAGCAAAGAGCTGGATCAGTAGAGGAGCAGCCAGGACTCAAACTGGCGCCCATATGGGATGCCGGCACTTCAGGCTGGGGCTTTAACCTGCTGTTGGGACATCTTTCGTTTGGCAGTCTGTGTGTTCTGCCCTGTATTCCGGTTATCTACACACACTCCTGCATCCCTGAGTGACAGAGCTGAGATCTGATACGCATGTCATTATGTGACCCCATCACTGTGCAGAGTACACTCACACAAACTCGGACATACAGCCTGCCTCACTCCATGGCTGTATTAAAATCTTATGGGGCCACTGTCTTACGTGCAGCCCAGAATGAACAAATACATCATCACTCTGCTGCTTCATTCTCCCAGGAACACACACAACACTGTAAGAGCTTCTGAGAATAGCAGTGGTCTTTTCTCTTCTCACCTTCCCTGTGTACTGTCTATCATAGTGATTACAGCACTCAGTAAATAAGTTTTGAATTTCTCTGAATCACACATACAACAAGTAGGAGATGTACCTTCAGGGACTTCTCCCAGATGGTCGATTTAAGAAATCCGACAGTCAGGAGTTGCAGGTGTTGAAACTCAAGCCGCTTGTCTTCAGAACAAAGTGTATGCAATGGAAAACGAGTTTACACGGCCTGCCTCACTGACGGACACAGCCTTTGGCACAGTGAGCAACCATGCAGGCACAGGTGAGAGGTTCACTCACTCAGCGATGGACTCGCCAGTGTGTGGCAATGAGACACTCCAGGGCACTTCAGAGACTGCATGGAACAGTGGAATAAGAGAGAAGTTTATTTTGGTGCGAAAAAAAAAATTGAAGATCATGCATAGTTTTCCTATACATTTTATAAGAACTTTTTATAGGTGCCTTATATGCATGGATTTCAAAAAAATTAGAAGCAAAATAAACTTTCTTTTTTTATTTACACAAACTTTTGGAAATACCTTTATACATGTTCTTGGTATTTTTTTCAATAAGAGGCGAGAGCACCTCAAACTCCATATTCAGGGATTAGGAAAAAAACCACGTTAGAGCTATGTAGTAAGTTCCTCTCTGCAATGTTCTTATACTCTGCCTTTCACTCTCAGTGGAATCTAACTGCTAAAATTACCAGTAAAAATTCAAGCGATAATTCTAGAGGTGTTTTTCAACATAATGAGTAGTCATCTATCAGGAATCTGACTAGCATACTACAGGTTATTGAGGCTTAATGAATTCTAAATAACAAAAATAATATTAAACAATTAATTTCACCAACGGCTCTTCATGGAAACAAACTGTCATTGGCTAAGTTTGTTCAGTTGCACTGTGGACATGAAATACTTCCAGGTATTGAGATTTTAAGTCAAGGGAGACTTGCACAAGACTAAGTCTCTCCCTCCCATGACAGCACAGAATGTATGTCAAAATCATGCTTGTTCCAGGCAAGAAACAGTTGGCATGCCATCTCCTCCCATCTTGTCAAGTAAACTTGGTGACTTGAAAGATCTGTGTGGGAGACAAAGAGAGGAGAATCAAATGCAAGGAAGTAAAAAAAAAAAAAAAAAAACAGGATATATTCATGAAACAATGAAAAGTCAAGTCGTCCAGGAGACCCAGTGCTTCTCAAATACTTGTCAAAACATCACCTGCAGAGAAAGAATACATTTGAATACCCCACTCATCAAGGAATTTAGGAATTGGCCCCAATGACTTCAAAATCTCGTATATTTGTATATTTTATCTTTAAAATGCATGTAAAATTTGTGTCCTGGCCTATCGTGTCAGTGTTACTATATGAAAATATACACAAAGATCTTCATTAGAGGAGCAAACAAGTTTCCTCTTTCTATCTTGGCTAATAGATTTTCTTGGATAAACAAGTCTCCGCTGGTTTTATTCATACTATGACCACATCTTTTATATAATCACATATCTTTCAAATTTTATGAAAATTATCATAAGAGTATAGATATTCTACACATATATTTTAAAGGTTAATAATAAACTGAACACTAAAAAGCTACCATTTAGAAACAGAAAATTCCGGAACCTTAGAACTCCCAGTAGACTCTTCCCAGATTGCTCTCCTGACTGCTCTCCCTTCCTGAAAATGCTCTCTGGGGACCTGTGTGGCAGTTCAGCAGATGAAGGTGCTACTTACATGGCCAGCATCTCCTATTAGAGAGCTGGTTCAGGACCTGGCTGCTGTCTCCTCGGGCTCCCTGCTAATGTGCCTGAGAAAGTAGCAGAAAATGGCCCAGGTGCTTGGGTCCCGGCCACCCCTGTGGGAGACTCAGCTTGGATCTCCAGGCTCCTGGCCTCAGCTTTTCACAGTCCTGGCTGTTGTGGCCTTTGGGGAGTGAACCAGAGGACAGAGATCTTTTTCTATCTCTCTCTGTCTCTCTCTCTCTCGTCACTCTGCCTTCCAAATAAGTAAAAATAAATTTTAAAAAAGAAAACACTATCTCAAATTTTGTGTTACTCATTCTTTTGTGTTTATCCATTCCAGTGTTGTTGGACATTTTGATTGTTGTTTTTGGAATGACAAAATGTTGTATCAACAGTTGCACAAAGAGAACAGTTTCCACAGGGCAGATAGCCAGGTGTGAAATTGTAAGTCCTAGGTGTATAAATCTTCAGCTTTAATAAATAGTGTCTGTGGCAGATTGCATTTTCTAAAGATGACCACAAAAATATTTTTTCATCCCACGTGTACTTAAAAAAAAAATTGAGAGGCAGAGAGAGAGAGAGAAACTCCCATCCACTGGTTCATCCCCAAACACCTACAACAGCAAGGGTTGGGCCAAGTTGAAGCTGGGAGCCAGGAACTCAGTTCAGGTTCCCATGTGTGTAACAGAGACCCAACTGATTGAGCCAGCTGCACATTAGCAGGAAGCTGTGTATTAGTAGGAAACTCGGATTGGAAGCAGGACTGGAACTCTGACCCAGGTACTCTGAAATGGGATGTAGGCATCTTTTTCTTTTTAAAGATTTATTTTATTTATTTGAAAGACGGACTTACAGAGAGACAGGGAGACAGATCTTCCCTCTACAGGTTCACTCTCCAAAAGGCCACCAATGAAGCCAGGAGCCTGAATCTCTGTGTCTCCCACATGAGTAGCAGGAGCCCAAGCACTTGGGCCATTGTCTGCTGCTGTCCCAGGTGCATGAGCAGGGAGGTAGATCAGAAATAGAGCAGCCAAGACTTGAACAGGTGGCAGCTTAACCCACCATACCACAATGCTGGGCCCTGATGTAGGTGTTACTGCTACATCAGACACCGGTACCCCTGACATGGACTTTATGGAAGAGGCTTGGATGCACTTCCGTGAAGAGGTGGAGTCTGTATCCCTGTTGCTTTGACAGTGGATGGTCTGTGTCCTTTTCCTGTGATAGTGAGTGGGCTTTCTACTCCACTGGAGTATGGCAGAAGTTACACCGTGTGACTTCCAGGTCATGCAGTTTTTACTTTGTTAACGTAACAAACTTGCTCCTAAAAGACTTCAGCTTCCTTGTAAGCTTTGTGATCCTGAGACTGAGGCCCCCATGTTGGGAGCTCAAACTAATACTTTTGGGGAGATAACGACAGGGCTCTGAAACAACACAAAGACACATCCCATCTGCCCCAGCTGCTCAACCCCCAGATGTGTGGCTGTCCTACAGGCATGTTGGCAGAACTGCCTGGCCAGGTCCTCCCCAGTTTGCAGGCCAACGGACACTGTGGAATGTTATTTTAAGTCATTAAGTACAAGGTGTTTTGTACACAGCCAGAGAACTCGAGAAAAATAAACAGCGAGTGTCTCCCACTGTGGGAGAATGGGAGGACCCACTGTTCGGCTTCTTCAGCACGCTTTAGTTTGGGCTGGTCTGGGACAGGAAAAGTGATCTTTGTTCTCATTTGAATTTCCTCGATCACTAGCATCTTCATACAGTTAGCAGCCCTTGTGTTTTCTTTCTTTCCCACAGTTACATCTATGAGAATGCCTCTTCTAGAGTGTTCTTTGCTTTTTAATCCAGTATGATGTGTTATCCTTTACTGTTTGAGGTTTTTTTCTATCTTAATAGATCTCAGAAGTATGCACAATCATTATATGCCAATTAGAAATGTGAAGGGGCCGGTGCTGTGGCATAGCTGGTAAAGCCGCTGCCTGCAGTGCCGGCACCCCATGTGGATGCCGGTTCGAGACCCGGCTGTTCCACTTCCGATCCAACTCTCTGCTATGGCCTGGGAAAGAAGTGGAAGATGGCCCAGGTGCTTGGGCCCCCACACCCGCGTGGGAGACACAGAGGAAGCTCCTGGCTCCTGGCTTCGGATCAGTGCAGCTCCGGCCTTTGCAGCCATCTGGGGAGTGAACCAGTGGATCTCTCTCTCTCTGCCTCTCCTTCAAAACTAAGAAAAAAGAAAAAGAAAGAAAGGAAGAGAGAGAGAGAGAGAGAGAGAGAGAGAGAGAGAGAGAGAGAGAAAGAAAGGAAGGAAGGAAGGAAGGAAAAGAAAGAAAAGAAATTTGGAAACGAGGGACAGCATTGTGGCATAGAGATTATGCATCAGCTTAGAATGCCTGAATCCTGTATTATGGACTGCCTGGGATTAAGATCTGCTTCTGGTTCTGATCCAGCTTCTTGCTAATATGCCTGGGAGGCAGCAGTTGATGGCTTAAGTACTTGGGTTCCTGCCATCCATGTAAGAGACTAAGATGGAGTTCCTGGCCGTTGGCTTCTTCCTGGCCTAGTCATGGCTATTGTGAGTGTTTGAGGAGTGGACCAGTGGATGAAAGATCTTTCTCTTTCTCCCCACCACTCTTTCTGTCACTCAGCCTTTCAATTAGTAAATAAATAAAGTATTCAATATATATAAAAAAGAAATACAGAAAAGACATCCTTCTACCAAGAAATCACAGAAGAAAAGCTCTGTTCTTATTTTAGAAGTTTTAAAATTTTTTTTACACATTTAAGTCTTTAATCACCCATTTGGAATTTACTTTTGTTTGATATGAGGTAAGGATTTTTAAATTTTTTAGCTTTTTAAAAAATGTTTATTTTTTATATACTTGAAAGGTGAGGTGACAGAGAAAGCGAGAGAGGGAAATCTTCCATCTGCTGGTTCATTTCCCAAATGCTTACAACAGCCTGGTCTGGCCCAGGCTGAAATCAGGAGTCAGGAACTCCGCCTGGGTGTCCCACATGGGAGCCGTGCACTTGAGCCATCACCTGCTGCTCCCCAGAGTGCACATTAGCAGGAGGCTGGATTGGAAGTAGAGGCACAGCTCAAAGCCACGCACTCTGAAATGGGATGTGGCCCCTAAGCAGAGACTTAACCATTGTGCCATAATGCCTGCCCCTTAATTTATTTTTTTAAATTTAAACATTTTATTTATTTGAGAGTCAAAGAAATAGACAGAGATCCCATCCCACTCCTCAAATGCCTGCAACAGTTTGGTCTGGGCAGGGACCAAAGTCGGGGGCCAGAAAACATAATCCTGGTCTCACACCTGGGAGGCAGAGAACCAATTATGAAAGCCATTACCGGCCGGCGCCACAGCTCAACAGGCTAATCGCCTTGTGGCGCCGGCACACCGGGTTCTAGTCCCGGTTGGGGCGCCGGATTCTGTCCCGGTTGCCCCTCTTCCAAGCCAGCTCTCTGCTGTGGCCAGGGAGTGCAGTGGAGGATGGCCCAAGTGCTTGGGCCCTGCACCCTATGGGAGACCAGGAGAAGCACCTGGCTCCTGGCTTCGGACAGCGCGGTGCGCCTGCCACAGCAAGCTGGCCGCGGCGGCCATTGGAGGGTGAACCAACGGCAAAGGAAGACCTTTCTCTCTGTCTCTCTCTCTCTCTCTCTCACTGTCCACTCTGCCTGTCAAAAAAAAAAAAAAAGAAAAAGAAAAGAAAGAAAGCAAGAAAGCAAGCCATTACCAGGGCCTCCCAGGGTCTGCAAGAAGCTGGAGTCAAGAACCAGGGCTGGGAATCAAACCCAGGCACCCAGACACGGTCCTCGGCACCCCCACGGTCTCTTACCTAGCCGCCAGACCAAACAGTTGCCCTAGGATTGTTTAAACCGGTCCAGTTGAGCTTCTTTTCTCAAGGATAGCTCTGTCAACTTCCCGTAGCACAGCCTGTCTGTGTGCTCCCCGACACTGCTATTGGTTAGTGTGTTCATCCTTTTGTCAATACCACCCGTTTTCAGTAATTACCACTGACAGATAATGTTTTTTGTCTAGTAGGGCATGCCTCCGTCTGGTTCTTCTTATTCACAAATAAGTTAGGTCTCCTTATTTCATCTACTTTTATGTCTTTTGATAAACTTTTATAAATATCTCCACCAAGATCTTAAACAATTTTGCCATGTTTGCTCCTCAATATGTTTACATTTTTATTTCTACAACAAGGCTATCATCTAAAACTATTTTTTATTCTTTTGTTGCTGACAAAATTTATATCCAGAAAACTTCCTAATTACTCTTAATAATTTGTTCATAGATTCGTCTACATCTTTTCCTGTAGAAAATCATATTTCCTATAGAAAATCATACAGTCATGACCTCCTTTCAAATTCTCATGTCTGTTATTCCTTGTCCTCGCTCAGTACACTGGCTACTGCCTAGGGTACAGTAGTAAGAGTGGGTGCAGTGGCCATTTTTGCCTTGTTCCCAGTTAAAGAGAATGCTTTTCATGTTTCACCCTTGAACATGATGCTTTGTGTATGTATTTTGAAACTAGCCTTTATTGGATTAAGAAGTTCTCATATTACCAGATCCGAAGAACATATTTTCTGTATATATCGAGGTAATTATATGGCTATTGTTGTGGGATATCTAATCTCCAAGATGGCCCTTAATGGTGCCTGACTTCAGATGTTCACACCCCTATGTAATCCCTCCCATAATGTAACAGAGTTGGCTTATGTAATCAATAGAATATGGCAGGGGCCAGCACCGTGGCGTAGCAGGTAAGGCTGCTGCCTGTAGTGCCTTTACCCCATGCAGACCCTGGTTTGAGTCCCGGCTGCTCCACTTCCGATCCAGCTCTCTGCTGTGGCCTGGGAAAGCAGCAGAGGATGGCCCAAGTGCTTGGACCCCTGTACCCACCTGGGAGGCCTGGAAGAAGCTCCTGGCTCCTGGCTTCAGACTGGCTCAACTCAGGCTGTTGCAGCCATTTGAGGAGTGACCCAGCAATGGAAGATCTCTCTCTCTCACTTTCTCCTTCTCTCTCTCTCTCTCTCTCTCTCTCTCTCTCTCCTTCTCTCTCTGTAAATTCTGTCTTTCAAATAAATAAATAATTTTTAAAAAGAATATTGCAGAAGTAAGAGATGGGGCTCCATACTGTGACATAAATCTCCTTTGTTTATAAAGTAAAAAAAGGCACATGTAACATATGTCATTAGGTCTTAAGAGACGTTGTGACAAATTGATAGCTATGGATCATGGAACACAATTGAGAACACAGAAATAAAGCATATGTTTATGGCCAATTGGTTTCAAAAAGGAGGCCAAGTTACTTAAATGAGGAAAGAATGATCTTTTTAGGATGGCCGCTTGGCACAGCTGTTCTGACACCTTTTGGGATGCCTCCATCCCGTATCAGAGCTCCTGGATTTGAGTCCTACCTCTAGTCCAATTCCAGCCTCCTGCTAACGTGGACCCTGGGAGGCAGCAGATGATAGCTCAAGTATCTGGGCTCCTGCCACCCACGTGAGAGGCCCAGACTGAGTTCCAGACGCCTGACCAAATCCTAACTCCTGACCAAATCCTGATTTTGTAGGCATTTGGACAGTGAACCAGTGGATGGAAGAGATCTCCGTGTCTGTCCCTCTGCCTTTCAAACAGTTGAAGTTTTTTTTGTAACTGAAAAGTAGAATAATCTTTTTAACAAATGATGCAGAGATAACTGGACATCACATGCATAAGAATAACATTGAACTTCTACCCACACCATGTCCAAAAAATAACCCAAAATTGACCAGAAACCTAAATGTAAGAACTAAAACTATAAAACTTCAGAAAAAAGCATAAACCCAAATCTTTGTGACCTTGCATTAGGAAATGGTTCCTCAGCTATGACTCTGAAAACAAATAACAAAAAAATAGACAAATTGTACTCCATCAGAAGGTACTAATATACAGAATACATAAAAATATAGATTTCAACAATAAAAAGACAATCTAATTTTTTTAAATGAGCTAAGGATTTAATAGACATTTTGTCAAAGTAGGTATATAAGTGACCAATCAGCATGTGAAAAGCTGCTTAGCATCATTAGTCACTAGGGAAATGCAAATGGAAACTATGAATAGATACCATTTCACACCCACTAGAATGTCTACAATAAAGACATGGGGCCGGCATTTGGCATAACGAGTTAAGCCATCGCTTGTGATGCCGGCATCCCATATGGGTGACAGTTCAGGTCCCAGCTGCTCCCCTTCTGGTCTGGCTCCCTCCCTGCTAATGTGTCTGCAAAAGCAGAAGATGGGCCCAGTCCTTGGGCACCTGCACCCATGTGGGAGACTCGGAGAAAGCTCCTTGTCCCTGGCTTCAGCCTCACCCAGCACTGGCCATTGCTGCCATCTGGGGAGTGAACCAGTGGATGGAAGACCTCTCTCTCTCTCTCTCTCTCTCTCTCTCTCTCTCTCTCTCTCTCTCTCTCTCTCTCTCTTTCTCTCTCTCTGGAACTTGCTTTTCAAATAAATAAAATAAATCTTTTAAAAAAAGACAAATAATAAGTCTTGGCTAGTCTGTAGAGAAACTGGAGCCCTCTCACACTGCTGGTGTGAATGTAAGATAATGTAATCCCCGAGGGAAACAACTTGGCAGTTTCTCAGAAAGTTAAACAGAATGGCCGCGTGTATGCTCATTCTTTGGGATTTCTCTGAGGCTGAGGATTAACGATGTGCCCTTCCAGAGATCATTTGAATTGCTCCGCCAGATGGAACAGTACAGTGGTCATCTAGGGCTCTCTCTCTCTTTCTCTCATTTTTTTTTTTAAATTTAACCTCCTTTACATTCTTGCATCAACCATGGTTTAAGAAACACTGCAGAGGAGGGGAAGATTAGATCGAAAAGGTAATCTGAAGTCACATTTAATATTCACTTGTGTGATTCAATCTATTGAAATCTCAAGGCAGATAACAGTAATAATCATTTTTATTCCAAAGAGTTTCCTTCACTCAAACTTTGAGTGATTCCTATGTGCCTGACACTGGATGAATGATGTGTAGAATAAAATAAAGTAAGTAATTTATAAATAAATCTTAGAAATATTTCTTATAGGCTGGCGTTGCGGCTCACTAGGCTAATCCTCCGCCTGCGGTGCCAGCATCCCAGGTTCTAGTCCCAGTTGGGGCGCCAGATTCTGTCCAAGTTGCCCCTGTTCCAGGCCAGCTCTCTGCTGTGGCCTGGGAGTACAGTGGAGGATGGCCCAAGTGCTTGGGCCCTGCACCCCATGGGAGACCAGGAGAAGCACCTAGCTCCTGGCTTCGAATCAGCGCCATGCGACAGCCGCAGCGCGCTGGCCGCAGCGGCCATTGAGGGGTGAAGCAATGGAAAAAGGAAGACCTTTATCTCTCTCTCTCTCTCTCTCTCTCTCTCTCTCTCACTGTCCACTCTGCCTGTCAAAAATAAATAAAATAAAAAATAAATATTTCTTGTATCCAAATGATTACCATATAAAACAAAATACGGCAAGTGCCAAATACTTGGTAAGAGCTCAGAGAGTTAAAGATCTTCTTTAAAGATTTATTTTATTTATTTGAAAGGTCAAGTTACAGAGAGAGAGGTAGAAACAGAGAGAGAGAGGTCTTCCATCCACTGGCTCACTCCCCAAATGGCCGCAACAGCCAGGGCTGGGCCAAGCTGAAGCCAGAGCCAGCAGCTTCTTCTGAGTCTCCCACAGGGGGCAGAGGTCGAAGCACCTGGACCATCGTCCACTGCTTTCCCAGGTGCATTAGCAGGGAACCGCATTGGCAATGCACCCTTACGGAATGCTGGCACTGATGGCAGCAGCTAAACCTGCTTCGCCACAGCGCAGGCCCCTGAAGATGCCTGAAGTACTAGCCATATGACTTCTTGGAGTGCAGGTGGGGTGGCCAACTGGCATTTGCTGGGGACTGAAGGGCTTCTTGGGACCCAAAATCTTCCATGAGAAAACCAGAATAATCCTGGGCAAACCAGCGCAGATGATCTCTAACCAAGCAGGGATGTGGGATGAGTCAGAGAGGCTCACACTGGACAGGAGGTGGAAGCTGAAAAGGAACTTGTAGAATTGGTTAGGTTGGGTTGGCTGCTTTCATTAATACATTAACCTAAATACCACCTAACCCCCTCCTCTCTTCCTCAAAGGCATCCTGGCAACTGTGGAGTGATTCCATCCCTGTGTCAAAAGATAAAATCACAGCAGATTTAATTTAAAGAGCAAACTGACTTTTATTGGCGGCTCTAGCATCAAACACGTTGTCATAGGAAGGGTGTTTGGTAAGCTGAGCAGAGAGAGTTGGTTTGAAGAAAGTACCCGGGTGAAGCGCAGGGGAGACTCGCTGTGGGGCTCGACCGTGCGGGAGAAAAAAAAAAAAAAAAAGTAGAGACAGGGGACAAACAGTGGACTTTCCTTCAAGGGTTAAAGTCGAGTCACAATCCTGGCTCTGGAAGCTGGGCCCGCGTGACTGCTGACTGTGAATTTCCTGTTTTCCATCCGCTGGTTCCTTCCAGGGCAGAGCCAGGAGCTTCCGCAGGGTCTCCTTGTGGCTATCAGGGTCCCAAGCTCTTGGACCATCTTCTGCAGCTTTTCCCAGGCACATTAGCAGGGAGCTGGATTGGAAGTGGAGCAGCTGGGACACAAAGGAGCACCCATGTGGGATGCTGGCATCAAAGGCGGTGGCCTTAGCCACTATGCAACAGCTCTGGCCCTGGTCTTTGTTGATTTGAACTCGCTGGCTTCAAAGCTCAGTTTGACTACATTGCACTTAGCACAAGAGGGTCCATTCTGGTTAGGTCTGGTCTACAAGGCATAGCGTGGGAGCTCAGTTCGAAACATGGCTATCTCCGAAATTTTATTTTAGTCATTTTACTTTATTTTTTTTTTAATGTTTAGCTATGAAGTGAGAGCAAGAGAGAGATCTTCCATGCACTGGCTCCACTCTCCAAATGTTCACAGCAGCCAGGAGCCTGGACTCTATCTGGGTCTCCCACATGGGTGGCAGGGGCCGGGCACCTGAGTCATCACCCACTGCCTCCCAGCATGCATTATCAGGAAGCTGGATTGGAGGCAGAGTAGCCTGGACTTTGAACCAGCACTGTGATATGGGAAGTGAGCCTCCCAAGTGGTGGTTTAACCCATTGCACCATAACACCCACTCCAATTATATTTTAATTGTCATGTGGGCTAAAATATTTTATTCAACTTTTCACCATTGCACCTTTCTATACCAGGTATTTTTCTTTATTGATTTTTTTTTAACTTGAGGGGCAGAGAGAGCAAGAAGAAGAGTGAGAGCGATAGAGAGAGAGATTTTGCATCTGTAGATTCACTTCACCATTGTCCACAGCAGCCAGGGTTGCGCCAGGCTGAAGGCGGGAACCAGGAACCTGTCTGAGTGGCAGGGATCCAACTACTGAAGCGTCACCAGCTGCCTCCCAAGGTGCACGTTATCAGGAAACTGGATCCGAAGCAAAGCAGGGCTGGAACACAGGCCCTCTGATATGGGATGCGGGTGTTCCCAGAGGCAGCCTAACGTCTGCACCCAATGCCCATTCTCTCGATGGCTGTTTGTTGCTATACTTCCCTTCAATGTTACATTAAATGAAAGCTTTTTGTAATGCTTCCTCCTCTCCAAATAGATTACCGTGGAGTCTTTATTTGTGACAATAATTTTTTTATTGTAGAATAGATTTATTTACCTGAAATCATTTCTGTGCGACGCTTGGTACCAGCACAGAAACAAACCGACCGCCATTTACAGTCTACAGTCAAGCAGGCATTGTGATAAACTGAGGTTTAGCATTTTATTAAGATAAATGCATCACAATGTTTGTATTGCACCAACATCTGTCTACTTCTGATTTCATTAAATAAGTTACATTTAATACAGTGCAAAATAGCTGCCTGCACACTCAGAGAATAACTGAAGTTATGAACTGGAGGCCTCCATTTTAACCATTCAATACCTGTAGTGTTTTCATGAATTTATAAATAAGCAAACTGTACAGGGCCGATTAAAAAGTAGCAGGGTTCAACGTCACTGCAGGGAAACTCTGGCTACTTGAGCTGAAGGCATGCATTACAACTCAACAGTGCACATCTGTGTAAGCTGTGACAGCACAGAGAAATGTGGAGACTTGGCTGACGGTGTCCAAGCTCTTGAGGAGGTTTCAGAACCTCATTGTTCTTGCAGCAAAGAAACCAAACTTCTCTGGAGAGGCTTTCTGTTTCTTTCAGCTAAGCTGTACATTTGTAATTATTTTGAAAAGTCAGAAACCCCAATGGTAACACACATTTCCTCCACACTACACACAAGGAGTTGGGAACTTTTTTCTACTTTCTTTAACCCCAACATCAATCATGCAGAGGGCTGGTAGATGTGTTGCTAAAAACGCACATGCACGCAATTCTCGAGAGCAGCTGCTCACCTGGCTTTAAAGAAGGCGGAGGCGTTCACACGCATGGAGGACCGCAAAGCAGCGTCTCAATTTCAACATGTGGGGCGCACAAACCACCAGCACCTCCCCTGCCTCATTAAAGACAGATTCCAGCAGGGGCCTGAGGGTCTGCGTTTCTAACAAGCTGGGAGCAGATTCCACTGCTGCTGGTCCTAGCACCTGCCCCCCGCCCACCCTGCTGCCCCTTCAAGTAGCAAGACCATAACACACACGGGCCTTGCATCGTTCCAAATCCCTCTACTGCCTCAAAATCTCTTACCTCATTGCTAACTCTGAAATTCCACCAATTCTACATCGGTGAAACAAACTGTGGACTTACCATATAATGTTAATTCTTCCAATCAAAGAGCTTTGCTCATCACATCACTGAATTAGGAATTTTAATAATGTATATTTATTTTATTTTATTTGTTGAGGGCCAGTGAGAGAAAGAGAATGCTACCATTCTATGCCTCAGTTCCCAAGGTGGTGGTGGGGGAACCAGATTTCAGGCTAGGTCTTCCACACAGGTGTCAGGAACCCAACCTCTTTAGCCGCCTCTTGCTGCCTCCAAGGGTCTGCATTAGCTGGATTCAGGAGCCAGAGCCAGGAGTCAAATCCAGACAGTCTGATGCAGGATGCAGGCACCTTATCTGACATCTTCATTGCCAGATACTGATTTTTATGGGCAAGTGAGGAAGAATTTTACCAGCGAGGCACTGTCTCAAAGAGCAGACATAAAGATGGGCGTGAGCACATTCGGAAGAGGTGGGTGTTGGGCAGGTGCAAGGCATTGAGAAAGCAGATGCACCTGGGGTCAGGGCAAAGGCAACGGGAGGAAGGAGGAGGACGTGAAGAAAGAGAGGGGAGAGGCTGCCTGTGCAAACCTGGCGGTTTTAGCAGGCTCGCCTGGGGCCAGTGTGAGGAAATCAAGCAATCCTCATTAAAAACAGCAAGTCTGTTCCTAACTTTTGAATAGAAAAGTAACATGACACATGGGTATGCCGGTACAGACGTATCGTGCTTCTCAGTTGGCTCGTGCAGCTGTGAAGCGCAAGAAACCATTCTGCTAGATGCACAGGCCAGTTGGTACTGTAGGGAAGTAGATTCCAAGTCAGGGTGGAGAACGGAAGGTTAGCCTGGCAAATGGGCATCACAGAATGACAGCGCCTCAATGAACCAGCAGTCACTCAGCCTTTCTGTCTACAGATAAGGAAAGTGAGGTTGCACTGGATTCCTCAGTGTCAAATGTTAAAGAAAAAATTGGGCTTGCAGACCAAGACTTAAGTGCTTTCTTGAATATGACACACCAGTTCAAGACCCCAGGTTAACCTTTCCCAAAAGGTTAGTTAATATTTTTATTTCAGTAAGTTGTTTCTTTAAAAAGTGTATTTGCAAGGCAAAGATACAGAAAGCAGGGAGGAGAGAGAGAGAGAGAATCTTCCATCTGTTGGTTCATGCCTCAAATGGCTGCAGCAGCTGGGGCTGGGGCTGGGGCTGGGCCAGGCCAAAGCCAGGAGCCTGGAACTCCATCTGGGTCTCCCATGTGGGTGCAGGGGCCCAAGGACTTGGCCGTCCTCCACTGCTTTCCCAGGTGCATTAGCAGGGAGCTGGATTGGCAGCAGGGCAGCCGGGACTCGAACAGGCGCTCATATGGGATGCCGCTGTCATAGGCGGTGGCTTAACCCTCCGTGCCGCAACACCGGCTCCAGTAAGTTCTTTTCTGATATATAGATAGGATTTTGTGTTCAGTGACTTTGTACTTGATGGTTCAGATCACTCTTGACTAATGTCCACAATGTTCTTTCTCAGTGAGGCCTACTTTCATTTCTAGGAGGCCCTAGCAATTCCTTATACATAAGGTTAAGAATGAATAAATCAGCTGAATCCACAGCTCACTTGGTTGATCCTCTGCCTGTGGCGCTGGCACCCCATATGAGCACCGGGTTCTAGTCCTGGTTGCTCCTCTTCCAGTCCAGCTCTCTGCTGTGGCCCAGGAGGGCAGTGGAGGATGGCCCAAGTGCTTGGGCCCTGCACCCGCATAGGAGACCAGGAGGAAGCTCCTGGCTCCTGGCTTCGGATCGGCACAACTCTGGCTGTAGCGGCCATTTGGGGAGTGAACCAACGGAAGGAAGACCTTTCTCTGTCTCTCTCACTGTCTAACTCTGTCAAATAAGTTTAAATTTTTTTTTTTAAATGAACAAATGCATTTATTTTCTGAACATATTCTAGGTATTACCGGAAGCCATTCTTTTGAGAAAGCAGTGAACTCAATTCCTCTGTCTTGATACTAAACCTGATTTTCCTCTGAAATCCCTCTTCCTACCACACCGTTGAGGAGGCCTCTGCACATCCAGCCCTTCACTGGAATCTTCGGCTGGGTCTAGGAATGAGACGGACACGAGATAGATAAAAGCACAGATGTTTGTTGATCTTTCCATGTACCAAGCGAGGACTCCCACAAGACGATGAAGACCCCGAGAAGCGGCCAAAGCCATCTGGAATGAAGGCTGATCGACTTGTGAATCATTGATAGAATCTGGTCTGGGGCGGTGAATCCTGGTCACCTAGTGCAAGAGACGGGCTATGTGAGGGTTAATTCCCAGCACTGGGGTTAAGGGCTATTTTCTGGTCTCCCTACAGACAGGAATGCTGTGGCATGCTCCAAGACAAGAAGAGGGCCGTCCAGACAGCACTCTCTGATTCTGATGCTTCTCAAGGCCCTGCGACTGCAAATAATGACCATGCTGGATGGGCACACTTGGGGCTGGCGTGCCCATAACTCTTTCAGTACACGTACTGCACACAGAGTGGAAGAGACAAACCAGAGTCCTAACGTTTCCTGCCTGCCAGCTTTGCCTGCTCTGACATACCTTGAAGCAGCCGGAAGGTAAATATTGGACAATTGAAAGGTAGGGGCCGGCACTGTGGTGCAGCGGGTTAACGCCCTGGCCTGAAGCACTGGCATCCCGTATGGACACTGGTTCTAGTCCCAGCTGCTCCACTTCCGATCCAGCTCTCTGCTGTGGCCTGGGAAAGCAGTAGAAGATAGCCCAAGTGCTTGGGCCCCTGCACCCACGTGAGAGACCCGGAAGAAGCTCCTGGCTCCTGGCTTCAGATTGGCAGAGCTCTGGCCATTGAGGCCAATTGAAGAGTGAATCAGCAGATGGAAGACCTCTCCCTCTCTCTCTCTCTCTCTCTCTGCCTCTTCTCTCTCTGTGTAACTCTGACTTTCAAATAAATAAAAATTTTTTTTTTAAAGAGTGACGGAAAAGGTGGTGTCGCCACACTTGACCATTACTGTAGAGGGCAAGAATGCGTTGTTTCAGTTGAAGGGCTTTCCAGAATCCTTGAAACTACACTGGGTAGAGAGTATTAGGTAGAGAGTGTTAGGAAGATTGCCACTTCATGGTTGATATTCTCTCTTATTTTTTTAACTGTTTACCCGAGAATCAGAGAGATGGAGAGAGGTAAAGACAGACAGAGCTCCCATCTGCTGTTCATTCTGCAAATGCTTGTAAAGATGGGTTGGACTGTGCTAGGCCAAAGCCAGGAGCAGGGACCCCAGTGCAGGTGTTCCAACGGGTAACAAGAGAGCCAACCACGTGAGCCACCACTTGATGCTCCCCAGAGTCCACATCTGCGGGGAGCCGGAATTGGGAGCCAGGTCAGAACCCCAGCCCAGGAGCTCTGCTACAGGATGCGGGCATCCGAGTGACCTCTTAACCAGTGCACCACACACCCGCCCCAAGGGTGATGTTCTTCAGGACTTATTAAGAAAATTAGGGCCTCATGACCTTCCTGTGGTTGAAGTTAGGAAAGAGAATTGCTCACAGCACACCTTTGCTGTCAATTATTAGAGTCAAAACCCGCCTGCGTGAGTCACGTCCCCTGATGGCCAGTAAAATCGGAATCAAAGAGGAAACCTGGTACGGACTTGCCATTTGTAGATGATGAAACTTACCCTTAGGTTCCTGTGGAGTTAACATCCGGCCAGTAACAGGAAAGGGGTGGGAAAACAAAATTTACAGGAACCGTAAGCGAGAAACTCTACGTTGAACTCCAGGAGCGTCTCAGTGCAGTTGCGTGTATTCCTTCCACGAGATAACAAAGTACAGAGTGAGCCAACATGCTCAATGAAAAGCAAAACCAACCAACCAACCAACCAAAAAACAACACAAAGAGATGAAGAATAGATTTGAGGAAAATTCACTGTGTTTAAAGCTTATGCTATTTTTTGCCTCATTGGATAATCTCTTTCTTTAGCAAGTGTTCCCCTTAATTGGCTTTTTTTTTTTTTTTTTTGACAGGCAGAGTGGACAGTGAGAGAGAGAGAGAGAAAGGTCTTCCTTTTCTGTTGGTTCACCCCTCAGTGGCCACTACGGCCAGCGCGCTGTGCTGATCCGAAGCCAGGAGCCAGGTGCTTCTCCTGGTCTCCCATGGGGTGCAGAGCCCAAGCACTTGGGCCATCCTCCACTGCACTCCCGGGCCACAGCAGAGAGCTGGCCTGGAAGAGGGGCAACCGGGACAGAATCCGGCGCCCCAACCAGGACTAGAACCCGGTGTGCCGGCGCAGCAAGGCAGAGGATTAGCCTAGTGAACCGAGGCGCCGGCTCTTTAATTGGCTTTTGAACAGGGCTTTTAATGCTAAGAGTCCAATCCTCAAGAATGCTATATTTCTGGGCCTGTGTAGTGGGTTAAGCTGCTGCCTGTAACATCCTATATTGGCACTGGTTCAAGTCCCAGCTGCTCCACTTCTGATCCAGCTCCCTGCTAATGTGCCTGGGAAAGCAGCAGAGGATGGTCCAACTGCTTGGGCCCCTGTACGCATGTGGGCGACCTGGATGAAGCTCCTGACTCCTGGCTTTGGCCTGATCCAGCACTACTTCAGATACAGAATTCGAATGGAACAGAAAAATGTAAAGTTCTTGCCAATTTCTAGGTGAACTTCTAACAGTATTGCTTTTCAGATACAGCAAAAATGGTTCAAATTGGCTTAGGAATATATTTTATAGTGATTAAAGGTTTATTATAAAAATTTTTTCTTGGCCAGCTCTGTAGCATAGCGGATAAAGCTGCCGCCTGCAGTGCTGGCATCCCATTTGGGCTCTGGTTCGAGTCCCAGCTGCTCCACTTCCGATCCAGCTCTCTGCTGTAGCCTGGGAAAGCAGTAGAAGATGGCCCAAGTGCTTGGGCCCCTGCACCCACGTGGGAGACCAGGAAGAAGCTCCTGGCTCCTGGCTTCAGACTGGCGCACTCCGGCCGTTGTGGCCAACTGGGGAGTGAACCAGTGGGTGGAAGATTCTCACTCTATCTGCCTCTCCTTCTCTCTCTGTGTAACTCTGCCTTTCAAATAAATAAATGAAAGTAATAAAATTTTTTTCTTGAATAATTTACAAGAAAAAAGGGGAAATGCTCATTTCTAGAGATGATTTTGTCTTTAGTTCATCAACTCCCTATGCAGCAAAATAATCTACACTCTCTGATGGTGGGAGATTGTTGTCAGACTGACTCCCAACCCTCTGCAAAATGTCGTTGCCTCTTCCTTCAGACAAAGCCACACTCCTGGCTTCCTGCTGCTGCACAGCCTGGGAGGCAGTACGTGGGGACTCAAGTAATGGGGGGGGGGGGTCCTCCTGCAGCCCCGCCCCGCCCCGCCCCGCCATTGTAGACCTTTGGGGAACGGGCCAGCAGATGGAAGTACTCCCTCTGTCCCCAC
Source organism: Sylvilagus bachmani (assembly GCA_015711505.1). NCBI lineage: Eukaryota > Metazoa > Chordata > Mammalia > Lagomorpha > Leporidae > Sylvilagus > Sylvilagus bachmani. Next base: position 135,625,300 of record CM027388.1, read on the forward strand.
AACCCTCTCTCTCTTCCTTGCAAATAACTTTAAAGCCTTTTGAAGGTCAAGGCTGTTAGCGTGCTCACGAGAAGAATCAGGATGCACCTTGTGATGGGCTTTGACCAACAGAAGCGCTGCTGCGTGGGTTCTGGAGCCTACCTCTGAAGATATTTTTGGCAGCTTCTGCTTTCACTCTGAAGGTTAATTCACTGAGAGCTGAACACAGAAGTCGTGACGGTTTGCCTGTCACGGGGGTGCAATACACCTGGCCCACATTTCTGCAAAGAAGCACGGGGCTTTCTGAAGGAGTTCCTTGAGTACGATGGAACTGATGTCTGCGTGACCTGAGCAAGACGGTCTTCTCAGGGCTCCATTCCGTGCATTTTCTTTGGAATACGTAGGGTGGTGACGTCTAGCAAGTCCTCAGGATTTGTGTTTGAGCTGTGTGTCTCCAAACAGGTCACCTTGTAGGCTCATGAGTCAGACTTTTCGGTATTTGTTTCTCAGAAGAAACACGTTAGATAAACCCAGCAATGTTAGCTAAGTTTACTCTTTTCTTCCTAGCTCAAGAAAATGTATTTAATACTTTTCTGAATCTCTCTAAAATGAGATTTGATTTATAGCAAAATTCACCCTTTTGGGAGGACAGCTGAACATATGTGGCAAATACAAAGCCTACTCACCACCACCATAAAAATATCATTTCTACAACTCCGAAAGTCTCTTGCCCTTTTCAGGCTATATATGCCACCCCCAAATCCTGGCAACAAATGATTTGATTTCTGTATCTATGGTTTTACCTATTTCTAAAATGTCTTAAAAATGGTATTTTGGGGGGCTGGTGTTGTGGCACAGAGGGTTAAGCTTTTAGAAGTTGAGTTGTTTGTCTTTTGTTGTTGAATTGTAAGCATTATGTGTTTTGGGTAAAATTTTCTTATCCGATATATGATTCAAAAATATTTCCTGCAATCTTTTTGTTGTATTTTCTTTCTATTGGCAGTATCTTTTCATGTACAAAAGTTTCAAATTTTATCAAGCCCAATTTATCTATTTTCTTTTTTTTTATTAGACAGGCAGAGTTAGACAGTGAGAGAGAAAGACAGAAAAGTCTTCCTTCCGTTGGTTTACCCACGCAAATAGCTGCTACAGCCGGAGCTGCACTGATCTGAAGGCAGGAGCCAGGTGCTAACTCCTGGTCTCCCACGCAGGTGCAGGGGCCCAAGCACTTGGGCCATCCTCCACTGCCTTCCTGGACCACAGCAGAGAGCTGGACTGGAAAAGGAGCAACTGGGACAGAATCCGGCACCCAAACCGGGACTAGAACCCAGGGTGCTGGTGCCGCAGGCGGAGGATTAACCAAGTGAGCCATGGAGCCAGCCACTTATTTTCTTTTGTTACATGCACCTTTGGTGTCAAACTTAAGATGTCATTGGCAAATCTATGGTCATGAAGATGTACGCCTGTGTTTTCTTTTGGGAATCTTGTAGTTTTAGTTTGTATATTTAGGTCTTTCACTACTTGAAGTTAATTTTTGTCAACCGTGTGAGGTAGGGGGTCTTAGTTTTGTGTTGCTATAATAGAATATCTGAGATGGATAATTATGAAAAAAGTTTTCACATGTTTATTAGTGAGCCCACCTCCTAATGAAGAGTATAGTAACAAAGAGAAAAGTCATTTTCTACTCAGTTACCTGAAAACACTGTAAACAAAAGATATTTCAAAAAGTTCGTGGAAAATGGAATGAAAAGATAAGTGTTTGGTGCAAAAACAAGCCTGGTCCGATCTAAGTCTGAAGAACTGCTTCCAAAAAGGGCAGCAGGTTTGAAAGGTGGTGGAAGTTGTGGACCAGCAACAAACTCCCAACCCCACAGAGGAGTGGCTGGATCCCACCAGGCTGACTGCATGAACAAATTCATGTGCAAATGAGAAATGACCGAGAGCTTCGAGACAGATCACCTGGTTATGGTCAGTGTTTAAATATGATATTAGGGGGCTGGCGCTGTGGCGTAGTGGGTAAAGCTGGTGCCTGGGGTGCCAGCATCCCTTATAGGTATCGGTTCGCGTCCCGGCTGCTCCACTCTCGATCCAGCTCTCTGCTGTGGTCTGGGAAAGCAGTGGAAGGTGGCCCAACTCCTTGGGCCCCTGCACCCACGTGGGAGACCCAGAGGAAGCTCTCAGCTCCTGGCTTCTAGCTTTGGGTTGGCGCAGGTCCAGCCATTGCGGCCATCTGGAGAGTGAACCAGCAGATGGAAGACCTCTCTCTCTCTCTCTACCTCTGCCTCTCTGTAACTCTGCCTTTCAAATAAATAAATAAATCTTTAAAAAATAGTTTAAAAAGGGAACACAATTTAACTTAAAGGAAAAGGATCAGAAATTGTCTGCATAAATACAATGGAGTAAACCAATTCTAGAAAGAGTTCTACATCTCGGTGATCCCACTGACTGGAGAAAAAGAAAACTGTCATTTAGCTTAAGAGGTTCTAAGTTACTTGCAAATCGAGTCATTTCAGGGGTGGAAGAATCCTTGGGTCATTTCCTAATATCAGTGTGTCTACAATTTCTCCTTTGAATGCTGTGTCCCTTTAAAGAGACAGTGGTACAAAGTCTCCCACTTTCTATTCAGGGTCAATTCTTTGTTTCAGCCAATTCTCGGTGGTGGGGCAACCAGCCCAACACCATCTCCCAGGGCAAAGAACATGGGGAGTTCCGTTTTGTTGACCTATGGATCTCTTCATGTTTCTTCATCAATCTCTAAGGGAGACACTTTCTTCCACATCTCCTAGTATCATATTTATTTATTTATTTATTTCAAAGGCAGAGTTACAGAGAGGCAGAGGCAGAGAGAGAGAGAGAGAGAGAGAGAGGTCTTCCATCTGCTGGTTCATCCCCCAGATGTAGAACTCTTTTTTTCTTTTTCTTTTATTTTTTGCTTTTGAACAGTCTTTACTTTTTTTTTCTTTAGAAAACTTTTATTTAATAAACATAAACTTCGAAAGTACAACTTTTGGATTATAGCAGTTCTTCCCCCTATAACCACCCTCCCACCCACAAACCATCCCATCTCCTACTCCCTCTCCTGTCCCATTCTTCATTAAGATTCATTTTGAATTATCTTTATATACAGAAGATCAACTCTATTCTAAGTAAAGATGTCAACAGTTTGCACCCACACAGACACAAAGTATAAAGTACTGTTTGAAGACCAGTTTTACCTTTAATTTGCATAGTACAACACATTAAGGACAGAGGCCCTACATGGGGAGCAAGTGCACAGTGACTCCTGTTGTTGATTTAACAATTGACACGCTTATGTATGACGTCAATAATCACCCGAGGCTCTTATCGTGAGCTGCCAAGGCTATGGAGGCCTCTTGAGTTCACAAACCCTGACCTTATTTAGACAAGGCCATAAGCAAAGTGGAAGTTCTCTTCTCCCTTCAGAGGAAGGTACCTTCTTCATTGATGGCCCATTCTTTCCACTGGGATCTCACAGAGATCTTTCATTTAGGTCATTTTTTGCCACAGTGTCTTGGCTTTCCATTCCTGAGAAACTCTCATGGGCTTTTTAGCCAGATCTGAGTGGCTTAAGGGCTGATTCTGAGGTCAGAGTGCTGTTTAGGGCATTTGTCATTCATAATTGATCATAAAGATAGGATTAAGTGTCAAAGGGATCACATAAATAAAACTAGTGTCTGATAATAATAATGATAGAATTAAAAAGGAGAGAACGGCCCAACATAGGAAGCAGGATACACAGCAGACTCATAGAACTCTTTCTAGAATTGGTTTACTCCATTGTATTTATGTAGACAATTTCTGATCCTTTTCCTTTAAGTTAAACTTGTTTTCCCTTTTTAAACTATTTTTTAAAGATTTATTTATTTATTTGAAAGGCAGAGTTACAGAGAGGCAGAGGTAGAGTGAGAGAGAGGTCTTCCGTCCGTTGGTTCACTCTCCAGATGGCTGCAACAGCTGGAGCTGGGCCGATCCGAAGCCAGGAGCCAGGAGTTTCTTCCAGGTCTCCCACGGGGGTACAGGGTCCCAAGGACTTAGGCCATCTTCTACTGTTTTCCCAGGTCACAGCAGAGAGCTGGATTGGAAGTGGAGCAACCAGGTCTTGAACTGGTGCCCATATGGGATGCCAGCACTGCAGGTGGCAGCTTTACCTGCTATGCCATAGCACCAGCCCCTCCTTTTTAACTTTTTTTTTTTTTTTTTGACAGGCAGAGTTAGACAGTGAGAGAGAGAGACAGAGAGAAAGGTCTTTCTTCCGTTCACCCCCCCAAATGGCCGCTATGGCCGGAGCTACACCAATCGGAAGCCAGGAGCCAGGCGCTTCCTCCTGGTCTCCCATGTGGGTGCAGGGCCCAAGCACTTGGGCCATCTTCCACCGCCTTCCCGGGCCACAGCAGAGAGCTGACCTGGAAGAGGAGCAACCGGGACAGAACCGGTGCCCCAACCGGGGCTAGAACCCAGGGTGCCAGCGCAGCAGGTGGAGGATTAGCCTAGTGAGCTGCGGGCGCCGGCCTTTTTAACTTTTAAAAAAGAAGAAGAAAATACTGCTTCATTGAAATAAGGAGTGTTTATAAGGGTGTTTGGCACAGTGGTTAAGCCGATGCCTAGACCACTGCGTCCTACGTTGGAATGCTTGTTTTCTGCTACTCATTCCAGCTGCCTGTGAATGTGCACCCTGGGAGGCTGCGGTCACGGCTCCAGTCCTTGGATCTCTGCCACCCACCCCCAAGACAGACCTGGAGTGACAGCTTGGGTTCTGGCTTTGGCCTGGCCGAGCTCCAGCTGTTGCAGGCATTTGGGGAATGAACCAGCAGATGGGAGATCACTCTCTGTCTCTTTCTCTCTCTGCCTTCCAAAGAAATAAAATACATGAATTTAAAAGTTTTGAAAAAGAGTATTTATAGCACAATGTTTAATAAACTCTACAAAGTGCCTGTTGCTTCTTTCCGTATGGAAGCAGCCACAGACCAATCCCCTCACTTCCTACCCTTGCCCTTCAGAGATATTTGTCTTTTAAGTTGGACAAACTAATCGTGGCTTCTGTTTTAACAAGTGCGGGCTTATCAATGTGTCCCCCATAAACTTACACTTTGAGAACTATTTGAAATGCGTTTCACCCGAGGCAAGAATCCACTGAAGCTAATTTCAAAGACATTGGCTGCTTTGTGGTGAGAGTGTTTCAGAGCAAAGAAATCTCACTACATAAATACCTAGTTGGCAGTTCAACACCGTACTCAGATGCAACTGGCTTAGCCTCGTACACTCTTCTCCCATGATTACCGAGGTAAATGAGAATCTTTCTTTGTGATAGCATAGTGTAAAAATCTTTGAGCAGGTACACTGACATGGTATAAAACAAATCCCCTCAATGTGAGAGCAAGGCCATAATGTATTGAAATCTGTGGGATGTTATAGCCAGCAAGTATGCCCCTGGCAAGTTTTTTAAGCCAGATTATCTTCCAATACAATCGTTTTGTTGAGGGGCTGAAGGGTATAGGTTACTGTCTTGATGCAAGAAAGGATCTGAGGATGAGACATAGGTAGTTAGCAGAGGAATAAGACTTATGAACAAAGCCAAAGCACACAGTCCAGAGTGGGCTTGGGCACGCTCTAGGGTGAGCACCCACCAGGTTCAGGGCCATCCCTCCACGTGATCTGGAGGGGTGGGGGTGGTGCTTAAGGCAGAGTTTGCCAGGAAAAGGTGGGGACTTCCAGGAATTTGTGGACTGCTCGGTTTCTGGCTGTTTTGGAGGTTTTGGAAGTCATGGAATCAGGTGCATGGTGCGGATGGGAGTGTCAGCAAGATAATCTTGTAGTGATATCTTGCTGTGCTACGGGTCCTTGCAGGGACGCAGCCGGCGGTCACGCTGGAGATTTTTGGCCAGCTGCATTCTGGGCTGTGGCTTTGCTACAATAATGCAGCAACAATGGGGTTGTTGGCCATGGGACCAATCAGTTCGTTTTGGAGGCAGTAATTTTAATTTTTTTTTTTTATTTGACAGATACGGTTAGACAGTGAGAGAGAGAGAGACAGAGAAAAGTCTTCCTTCCATTGGTTCATCCCCCAAATGGCTGCCACGGCCAGAGCTACACTGATCCGAAGCCAGGAGCCAGGTGCTTCTTCCTGGTCTCCCATGCGGGTGCAGGGCCCAAGCACTTGGGCCATCCTCCACTGCCCTCCCAGGCCACAGCAGAGAGCTGGACTGGAAGAGAAGCTACCGGGGACTAGAACCTGGTGCCCATATGGGATGCCGGCGCCGCAGGCAGAAGATTAACCAAGTGAGCCGTGGCGCTGGCCCTGGAGGCAGTAATACTAACCAAGCAGTTATTTTTCTATTGTTCTGTCCCAGATTTTCAAGGAAAGTAACTCTAAAATGGTCAATCTGCTTGTTCTCTGTTCGTGTGTGTGTGTGCGTGTGTGTGTGACAGCTCCTCCAGTTCTTTGATATCTGACTCCTTACCTCTAACAATTTGGTGGATGAATGGGTAGTTATTGAGCACTTACTATGTGTCACACTGGGCTGTGTGGTTTCACATCTGTAAGACCACATTTTACTATTCTTCCTGTATTTATACCCTTTTATAAAGCCAATTTGGCATTCACAATTAAAATTCTTAATTTCAGATTCTTGAATATATGAATTAATAGGGATAGGATATGTATGCACCAGACTCTTTTCCTAGAGGTGAAAAAGGTGTTAAATAAAAGCTACAGGAGGCCCATGCTTCTGAGCTAAGCTCCTGCACTGTGCCTCAACAGACCAAAATAAAAATCAAAATAGAGTCTCCCATCGATTCTTAGTCTTTTGGCTATGATCAAGTGTAAAATAGAGTCTCCCATGCTGAAGTCCACATCACCAAACCAGAGCTAAGTGGTTCCTTGACCTTCTGGGAAATTGGAAGGATGAGAGACAGCCTAGTTCCCAAGGAGACCAACCAGCATGACCTTGGAGTACCCACTGCCCTCATCCTGATGGCCTTTGAGCCTTACTAAAGTCACCTGAAGAAATCTGATACTAACTGTGACTGCCCACGGAGGGGCGGGCGGTGCTGGAGCGAGCCTCGTGGGTTCTGTTCCTCAGCTTAGCATAGAAATAGGAAGTTGGGAGACGATCTGCAAAGGGGCAGAAGCTTTTATTTGATTGGCAGGTGGCAGAGAAAGCGTCTGGTCCGAGAGGAGACCAGGCGGAGTGCCCGAGCGGGACCCTGGCTTTGAGGAGGTGTCCCGAGTCTTTAAGGCATTACTATCTGTTCATTGGGTCCTCCTGTTGGGAGTGCCCATTGGACAGAGGGTTTCATATATGTATGTTGGTTGGCTTGGGGTTCATGGAGATAGTGGGGGTCTCCTGGAGACTGACCGTCTCCTTAGAGGCTCAGTGCCCCCTCCTGGGTAAGAGATTGCAGCTACCCTGGAGGTGCGATTTGAAGCCGCAAGGTCACACGTGCAGCACAAGAAGCTCTTAGTGGGGGAGCTGCCAGCTGGCCTGGAGACAGGATTCCCAGCCACAGCCGGCAGCCTGCTTGTGAGGGAACGTCTACCTATGTGTGCAGGGGCCCACAGACTCCCAGCCCCCCCGGCGGCCTCGCTAACCAAGCAGTTACATTTCTATTGTGCTGTCCCAGATTTTCAAGGAAAGTGATTTTAATCTGCTTTAATCTGGCCAAATATGCTTTTGGTTCTCTGCTCCTGCTTTTTTTATTTTATTTTATTTTTTATTTGACAGGTAGAGTTATAGACAGAGAGAGAAAGGTCTTCCTTCCATTGGTTCACCCCCTAAATGGCCACCACGGCCAGTGCACTGCGCCGATCTGAAGCCAGGAGCCAGGTACTTCCTCCTGGTCACCCATGCGGGTGCAGGGCCCAAGCACCTGGGCCATCCTCCACTGCACTCCCGGGCCACAGCAGGGAGCTGGACTGGAAGAGGAGCAACTGGGACTAGAACCCAGCACCCATGTGGGATGCTGGCGCTGTAGGCGGAGGATTAACCAAGTGAGCCATGGCGCTGGCTCCTGCTCCTGCTTTTAAAATCAGCCCCTTTGTGTATAAAACTTCTTCCGCTTACCCCATTGTAACATTTACCCTACTGTATGGAATAAAGTGTTACCAATTCTAGAATGGAAGATAAAGCCAATAAGTCTTTAAGTAGTTATTATTTTGTCCTTGGTTGATCACCTGTTCACTTTTGTATTCTCTGAAGCCAGTCCTTATAGTATATAGGATTTCATTAAATCTTTGTTGAAATGTTCTTTTTTAAATTTATCAGTTAATTCTTAATTTGAAAGGCAAAAAGATAGAAAGAGAGCTCCTGTCTGCTGGTTCACACTTCCAAATATCCAGTCTGGAACTGGGCCAGACCAAAGCCAGAAGCTAGGAACTCAATCCAGATCTCCCGCGTGGGTGGCAGGAACCCAACGACTTGAGCCATCGCCACTGCCTCCCAGGCTGCATGGTAGCAGGAAGCTGGAGTCAGGAGCCACAGCAGGACTCCAACCCAGGCTCTCTGATACAAGACGGGTGCACCAACCTCTCAATGTTTTCATGTTGTAACATAGATGGGTATTTCATTCTCTTACATGGCTGTATAATATCTCATCCTATGGATAAACCATGTTTTGTTTACCCTTCATCATTCATATCTATCCATGCATAGTTTTGTTTTTTTTTTTGACAGAGTGGACAGTGAGAGAGAGAGACAGAGAGAAAGGTCTTCCTTTTTGCCGTTGGTTCACCCTCCAATGGCCGCCGCGGCCGGCACACTGCAGCCGGCGCACCGCGCTCATCCGATGGCAGGATCTTCTCCTGGTCTCCCATGGGGTGCAGGGCCCAAGCACTTGGGCCATCCTCCACTGCACTCCTGGGCCACAGCAGAGAGCTGGCCTGGAAGAGGGGCAACCGGGACAGAATCTGGTGCCCCAACCAGGACTAGAACCCGGTGTACCGGCGCCGCAAGGCGGAGGATTAGCCTAGTGAGCCGCGGCGCCGGCCTGCATAGTTTTTTTAAAAATGTTTTCCATTTTTCATGAAGGTTTTTTTTTTTCGACAGATAGAATTATAGACAGACAGAGAGAAAGAGAGAGAGACAGAGAGAAAGGTCTTCCTTCCGTTGGTTCACCCCCTAAATGGCTGCTATGGCCGTCACTGCACCAATCCGAAGCCAGGATCCAGGTGCTTCTGGTCTCCCATGGGGTGCAGGGGCCCAAGCACTTGGGCCATTCTCCACTGCACTCCCAGGCTACAGCAGAGAGCTGGACTGGAAGAGGAGCAACCGGGACTAGAACCCGGCACTCATATGGGATGCTGGCACCGCAGACAGAGGATTAACCAAGTGAGACACAGCGCTGGCCCCCCATGAAGGTTTTTAAGACCCCCTCGTATGCATAGTTACCAAAGTGAAATTCAGTCCCAGAGCCAGAGGGTGGCACAGCTGGGTAAGCCGCTGCTTGTGCTCCTGGCGTCGCATACTGGAGTGCTGGTTCAAGTCCCAGCTGCTCTGTTTTCTTTTTTTTATTTTATTTTTGACAGGCAGAGTGGACAGTGAGAGAGAGAGAGACAGAGAGAAAGGTCTTCCTTTGCCGTTGGTTCACCCTCCAATGGCCGCCGCGGTTGGTGCGCTGCGGCCGGCGCACCGCGCTCATCCGATGGCAGGAGCCAGGTGCCAGGTGCTTTTCCTGGTCTCCCCATGGGGTGCAGGGCCCAAGCACCTGGGCCATCCTCCACTGCACTCCTGGGCCACAGCAGAGGGCTGGCCTGGAAGAGGGGCAACTGGGACAGAATCCGGTGCCCCGACCGGGACTAGAACCCGGTGTGCCGGCGCCGCA
>CM027388.1:135653713-135728199 GCA_015711505.1 Sylvilagus bachmani
TGACTTTATACATGTATTATGTTGGATGTTGAGCTAAGTAATCCAGTAACTACAATAAGTTGATTGTTGTACAAACTGCACCACTGCCTGTTCCTGGCCCTTGCTATCCTACACTCCCCCTTTCCTCCATCTGGCCAGACCCAGGTCCAAGAATGTAAAAGGGAGGTTTAAAGCTTGAGATAACAACCAGCCCCTACCCTGGAGTCGGCAGCAGGTGTCTTAGAAGTGTCAACTTGACCTAAGCATTCCCCTAAAGCCTGCTTGTACATGATAATAAAAGCTCTGTTAAAACTGGGCTCGGGGCTTCTCGGGAGGCTTCCTCTTCTGGAGGCACTGAGAGGCCCGGGTTCGAACTCGCAATAAAAACGACCCTGCTAATTGGCTTCAACTTCGGTCTCTGGTGGTTGATTTCGGGGGATCACGGACTGCAGGCATAACATTTCCAGATCAGCAGGGAGCTGGATCAGACTCATATGGGTGCTCGGTTATGGGTGCCAGTGTTGCAGGCTGCAGCTCAGCCACAACACCAGGCCCCCAGGCGTGGCTTGATTCCAGCTTCCCACCGATGCATCAGATGGTGGCTCACATACATGGGTCCCTGCCACCTTGGTGAAAACCTGGATTGAGCTCTAGGTTCCTGGCTTCAACCTGACCAAGCCCTGGCTGTTGTGAGCTGTTAGGGAGTGAACAAATGGATGGCAGATTCTCCCCTGTTGCTGTGGATTTGTTCTGAGAGGAGGAGTGTGGTGGGGGCAAGTGGGGCAGAGTCACTACACAGACCCCGGGAGTTGGGTGGAAGCGGGCCAGAGGTGAGAAGCCCGCAGGCTCGCTTATTTCAGTTGGTACAGCAGCTTATATAGCCAAGGCAGCCAATCCGGTCAAGGGGTGGTCGATGCCCTAACCAATCACAGCCTGTTGCTAGGCAGGCTCCATTTCCAGGTGGTTTCCCAGGGGGTTTCCGAAACCATTCCTGAGTAACTGATGCTGCTTGCCAGCAGTCATCTTAGCATGGCCTTCTCACTCCACCACACTCCCCTCCCCTTCAAATAAAAAACATGAATACAAATACATTAAATCATGTAATGGACATAAACTCTTAGAACCATGCCCAGTCCAGGACAAGAACAGTATGACCTGGGGAGCCCTTGTTTGCCCTCTGGATGGTGAAAGTGGCTGACTGACAGCCTCTACCAAGATTCAGGCTCTGCTCCATTTTTCTAGAGTCAAGCTGCCGTAAGAAATGCGTGCATGGCTCTTTCTGGAGGACGCAAGCAGCAAGTGTGGCTTCGCGTGTTCCCATACCTTTCTCATCTTCCAGGGGGTGCCCACGTGCCTTGGCTATGGCCCTACATTATTCCCAGCATCGACTTCCCTCTTCACAGCTTCTTTTCCTTACTCCAAATTGCCCTTCCCCACCCCACTCCTGCCCCTGTATAGCTCGTGTGATTCCTTTGGACCCATCTGGAGAACCCAGGCTTCGATCCCCATCTTAAGATCTTAATTGAGTTATACCTGTCAAATCCGTTTAGCCATGTAAGATAGCAATCGTGGACTCCAAAGACAATGATGTGGACATCTGTGTATGTGAGATGGGGGAGAGGTATCTTACTTGCTTACCATACCAGGCTAGAAGTTTGTCTCACTTGTGGTACGTATGTTTTTCTGAATAATACATAGGCAGTGGAGGCTACTTTATCACGGATGCTCTTTTCTCGTTGAATAGCAGTAGGCAACCTAGTTGCCTTTGAAAAGACAAGGGTACTGATACGCTATTTCTCTCAGATGAATGAAGAATTGGTGATAAGAATGGTTACTTTTTGGCCGGCGCCGTGGCTCACTAGGCTAATCCTCCACCTGTAGCACCGGCACCCCGGGTTCTAGTCCTGGTTGGGGCGCTGGTTCTGTCCCGGTTGCTCCTCTTCCAGGCCAGCTCTCTGCTGTGGCCCGGGAGTACAGTGGAGGATGGCCCAAGTGCTTGGGCCCTGCACCCGCGTAGGAGACCAGGAGGAGGCATCTGGCTCCTGGCTTCGGATCCATGCAGCACGCTGGCCATAGTGGCCATTTGGGGGGTGAACCAATGGAAGGAAGACCTTTCTCTCTCTCTCTCTCTCTCTCTCTCTCTCTCTCTCTCTAACTCTGCCTATCAAAAAAAAAAAAAAGAATGGTTATTTTTTGAGAACATACAAGGACTGTCTAAACCTGCAGTTTTTGTTTTTTAAAATTTTGTTTACTTATCTATTTATTTTAGTTGAAATGTAGAGAGAGAGAGAATCTTCCATCCACTAGTTCATTCCCCAAACGACTGTAACATCCAGGGCTGGCCCAGGAGCCTGGACCTCAGTCCAGGTCTCTACAGGGCGGCAGGGACACAAGGTTGGAGCCATCACTGCTGCCTCCCAGGGTGCACATTAGCAGGAAGCTGGATCAGAAGCAGAAGAGGGGTCTGGTGTGGGGCATAGTGGGAAAAGTCGCTGCCTATGACATCGGCACCCCATGTGGGTGCTGGTTCGTGTCCCTGCTGCTCCACTCCTGATCCAGCTTCCTGCTTTTGGCCTGGGAAAGCAGCAGAGGATGGCCCAAGTGTTTGAGCCCCTGCACCCACGTGGGATAAAGCTCCTGGCTCCTGCCTTCAGCATGGAGCAGCCCTGGCCGTTGTAACCGTTTGGGGAGCGAACCAGCAGATGGAAGATTCCTCTCTATTGTCTCTCTCTCTCTCTCTCTCTCTCTCTCTCATTCTCTCTCTCTCTCTGTAACTCAGACATTCAAATAAATAAGTCTTTTAAAAAGAAAGCGAGCAGGGGAGCCAGGACTCGAGTCATGCGCTCATTTTATGAAGTGCGAGTGCCCCAAGAGGCAATTGAACTGTGGAGCCAAACACCTACCCCTGAAGCCCTACAATGCCAACAGCTTGATGACATCCGAGGCACAGCAGGCACTCCCAAGACGGGTAGAATTTTGGCAAGCAGTGACCCACAAGCTGGCAGTGGGCTCCATGGGCTTTTTATGCTTTTGCATATGTTGCCCCATGACACATGGTGGCAACAAATGATGGCGTTAGGGCAGAACACGTAAGAAAACAGGCTCTGAAGTCAGCCAGGGCCAGAATCCTGGTTCTTCTGGCTCTGCTATTGACTCCTTGTGTGACCTTGGATGACCTTGCTTAATGTCTCTAATCACGCGTTCTCTTATCTACACAATGGAGATAATAAGAGTTGGCAGGTGTGTTGTTAGGATTACAGGAGGTGATGGACGCAAAGTCCTCAGCGCAGGTCTGGCACACAATAATTAGTATTCAGTAAATAACTATTATTTATTATAACTGGAACACATCTTGGGAAAGATATTAAAGCGAATTACACCATCTGACACAGCAAAATAGCCTACAACCGCCTATAAACCTCTCCCCAGAGTCCCACCCATCACAACCACTACACCCAGAATGATTCTTCTTGAGCTCCTTGCTAACTTCCAATCTCTGGGTCTCTTCTCTCCTTTTGACTCGCTTCCATCAGGCATCTCCCGTATGGAGTCTTACGTAGGCTCATTTCATCCTCTACCCATTCCACTGATGTGTATGACAAAGGCACAATACTGAACAACACAAAGATCCTGAGAAGGGGCTAGAAGTGCTGAACACAAGTCTGTGGGTTCTTACACTGCTCTGTTTTCACACTGAAACTTCCTTTGTCACCCTCACCGTCTCCCCACGCGCAGCCTTGTTCTGCCTGCCACATGTTTGGAGAGCCATATAAATTGAGCTTATTGATGTTCAGTTTAGACTTCGGAGACCTTGATGCACTTCTCTGATCTGTGCCGCAGTGAGCGCTCTGGACAGCTCCTTCGTAGCGCCAGGCTTTCCTCTACTCAACGAGGACACCCAGAGGCCGCTTGGGACGTAGCACCTGCCCGGAAACTTTTTTCCAGTTGGTTCGATTGGAAGTCCACTTAGAATGTGTGTTCACATGGAGCTCACCCTCAAGGGAAGACTGGAAGCAGGTCCACTTCTCTCCCGGGCACAGGCATGCGTTGCAAGGTGCAGAAGAGCTTTTAAATGTGATGGATGGGGACGCCAGAAACCAAGGACGTGCTGGGGACATTTGCGTGGTGACTGAGTGCTGGTGGAGGTTGCTGAGTGGTTTTCTTAGGCGTGACCCCAGCGTCGAGCTACGGAGCTGTTGTCGGGTCATGTAGGCTCAGGTGTGGATGGTGACGGAGGAGGATGTCCCCAAGCTCTGTCCCGATGTTTTGGCAGAAGGGAAGGGGTGTAAGCAGGTGTGGCCAGGTGCCACCCCATGGCATGTCTACGTGGGGAACATGGAAACTCATTACACTGTTCTTTCTGCTGTCCTGTACACTTAACTTTTTTTTGCCCAAAATAAAAAGATGAGGATGTAAAAGCCTCAGACAAAGGCGTTTAATCTGAACTTGCTCGAGCACCGTGGCCTCCGTTGTGTTGTCTCCTGTGTGCTGGAGTTTAACCAGCACGTTGTAGTCACTCAGATGGTTATCTTCCGTTCTCCGTGTCACCCTGCGGCACACACAGATATTTGCTGGTGCAAGAAATGAAAGCTACAATACTCAGCAGCTCCCCTGGGGTGCTGTGTTCTGTCTGGTCCTACTGAGGGCCTGGAGGTCTTTCCTTCCTTCCGCCCTGCCCCTGCCCCACTTCCCGGGGCTGACTCACGTTTATCCTCCGCATTCCCAGGCTGGGAACATCTCCCTCGCCCTGCCCCTGTGTTCGCAGGTCACTTCCCCGGCGTGAACACTACGGATAGGCTATTCTAGCTGTTTGCTTTCTTGACCTGACTGCCCTGCGAGCTACACTTTCCTTGAGGAGGAGGGAATTTTATCTGCCCTTTCACAGCTGTATCCTCACCCTCGGAGAGTTTCAGGCACACAGCAAGGAAAAGCTCAATACACACTTGGCAAGTGAATGGCCAGTGCTAGCGTGATCAGCTTCTTAGAGAACCATACAACCATACTAGGAACCCTTCCACATAAGTAAACATGTAACCATGTATATGTCAGCATCAATCTGAATGGGTGTTTATTTGATACCAAAGGGGTTTTTATTAAAATTAAGGTAAAATCTTCTAAAAAGAAATCGCTCATTTCATAATATTGTCTTCTTCTGCAAGAAGGATTCTCTATGTATCAAATCAATCTTTATTACAGTTTATACTTATTTTCTAATTAGTACTTTTCTGATCAATATATTTCATACATAACCCACTGCACCACAATGCCTGTCCCTTCGTCTTTTGTTGTTGTTGTTGTTTTTCAGGATGACTGGCCCAGTGATTAACACAACACTGGGACACCTGCATCCTATGTTGGAGTGCCTGGGTCCAAGTGCGGGCTTTGCTCGCGATCCAGCTTCCTGGTGGTGCACACTCTAGAAGGCTGTAGATGACGTCGTGAGCCCAAGTCCCTGCCACCCATGTGGAAGGCCCAGATGGAGTTCCAGGCTCCTGGCCCAAACTCAGCTGCTGTGGACATGTGGGGAGTGAACAGCAGATAGAAGATCTCTCTATGTCTCTCTCTTTCCCTAGCTTTAAAATAAAAGAAAGTAAATCAGTCAATCAATCTTGAAAAACTTTCTCAAATCTGTTATCCAGTTTTTTTTTAAGCTGATGCACAGAGAGAGAGAGAGAGAAACACTCTCTTACCTATCTACTGGTTTACTCTGCAAACATCTGGAATAGCCAGGATCACGCCTCAGCGGAAGATGGGCTCCAGAAATGCAGCCCAGGGCTCCCGCGCAGGTGGCAGGAGCCCAAGTACTGGAGCTGTCACTGCCGCCGCCCAGGGTCTGGTCAGCAGGAAGCTGGAAGCACTCCAGTGTGGGATTTAGCATCTTAGCTGCTAGACTAAATGTCTGCCCCTACTATTTCTAACTCACTGCTCCTGTAAAAGAAAGCTACTAAGGTTACATATCCTTCCTTGCTATATCTAGCTACTTATACTTGTCACATTGATTCTAAAAACTCTTCAGTTGAGCAATCTAGATTTTCTAAAAATACATTAGAGCTAAAGATAATCAGTCTCATGGGCTGGTTGTGACATAATGAGTAAAGCCACCACCTATGCTACCAGAATCTCCACCTCTGATCTACCTCCCTCCTAATGACCTGCAAGGCAGCAGAAGGTGGCCCAAGTGCTTGGGTCCCTGCACTCAAGTGGGAAACCTGGAAGAAGCTCCTGGCTCCTGACTTCAATCCTGTAGCCATTTGGGGAGTCAACCAGCATATGGAAGATTCTCTCTCTCTTTCTCTCTCTCTCTCTGTAACTCTGTCTTTCAAATAAATAAAAATAAATCTTTTACAAAAAAAGATAGTTTCCCAATATTTATACCATTTCATTTCCCCCCTAAAATTGACATATGGTTACGGTCCATTGTTAAGGGCAACATCCCCAAAGCCTTATGTTGATGGATTAAGTATAGAACTTGATCCAGGGGTCAGCATGGTGGCATAGCAGGTTAAGCTGCATCCCATATGGGCACTGGTTTGAGTCCTAGTTGCTTCGCTTCAGATCCAGCTCCCTGCTTATGGCTCTGGGAAAGCAGCAGAAGATGGCCCAAGTGTCTGGGCCCCTGCACTCACACACATGGGAGACCTGGAAGAAGCTCTTGTTCCTGGCTTCTGCCTGGTCCAGCCCTGGGTGCTGTGGCCGTTTGGGGAGTGAACCAGTGGATGGAAGACCTCTCTCCCTCTCTCTCTCCCCTCTCTCTGTAACTGCATTTATTTATAAATAAATAAATCTTTACAAAAGACAAAAAAGAACTTGATCCAATTATGGTGTCTGGAGGTGGGGCCTCTGAAAGTGGTGAGATTGGCTGGTGTTGTTGGGGCGGAGCCCCCGTGACTAAATCACAGTGGCTTTGCAGGGTGACACATGCGGGCGTGGATGTAGACTGTGCTTCCTGTCTCAGCTTCCTGGCGCACCATATGATCTTCCCCCACATTCCTGACATCTAACAGGACTACTGGATCTTGGACTGTGAACCTCCAAAACCATGAGCCAAAATAGTTTCTCCCTTCCTAAGGAGCTCCTCTCAGGTACTTTAGAGTGAGGGAAAGCTCACTGGTTCATATTCACATTCCTCTAGGGTATACATAGGACTTGTCAGTGGTGCATGGGCACTGGGGCTATATCAACCTCTAGGCCCTCAGCTTAAATATATTGTTTTCCTAAAAACTAACGACCCTGTGTCTCCCTATCTCAAACCAGGAAAGGCAGTTTTGGCATATTGATACTCAGGATTGCATTTAAATTTTTTTTTAAAGATTTATTTATTTAGTCAGTCAGAGTTACAGAGAGAGAGAGAGAGAGAGAGAGAGAGAGAGAGAGAGAGGTCCTCCATCCACTGGTTCACTCCCCAACTGGCTGCATTGGCCGGGGCTGCACAGATCTGAAGCCAGGAGCCAGGAGCTTCTTCCGGGTCTCCCATGTGCATGCAGGGGCCTAAGGACTTGGGTCATCTTCTAGTGTGTTCCCAGGCCACAGCAGAGAGGTGGATCGGAAGTGGAGCAGACAGGTCTTGAACCGGCACCCATATGGGATGCCAGCACTGCAGGTGACAGCTTTACCTGCTACGCCACAGCGCCAGCTTCTAAATGTTCTTATAATACACATATTCTAGCTATCTAACCTAACCCAACTGTGATTTTAAGATGTAGGAAGCTGAGTCCCAGTGAGATTTTCTGACATTTAAAGGTATATACAGTTCTGCATTACCTTTCACTTATTTGTTTATTTGTTTGAGAGAGAGATAGACAGACAGGGATTTTCCATCTGCTGGTTCACTCTCCAAATGTCTGCAAAAGCCAGGCTGGGACAGGGGCCAAAGCCAGAGCTGGGAACTCAGTCCGGATCTTGCACATGAGTGGCATGAGACACCGCTGCAGGCTTCCAAGCTCTGCACCTGCCGAAGCTGGAGTCAGGAGCCGGAGCCAGGTATTGAACCCAGGTACTAGGATGTGAGATGTGAGCGTCGTAGTCACTAGGTTACATGCCTGCCCCCATTTGGCCAGTTTTTAATTTAGTAGATGAATTTATGCCAAGTATGAGTCCAGAAAAGAAATTTTAAATCACTTTTTAGTTATTTGAAAGGCAGAGTTGCAGAGACAGAGAGAGAAAGGGAGAGACAGAGGTCTTCCATCTGCTGGTTCACTCCCCAAATGGCCTCAACAGCCGGGGCTGGGCCGATCTGAAGCCAGGAGCCAGGAGCTTCTTCTGGGTCTCCCATGTGCATGCAGGGGCCCAAGCACTTGGGCCATCTTATGCTGCTTTCTCAGGCCATTAGCAGGGAGCTAGATCAGAAGTGGAGCAGCTGGGACATGAACCGGCACCCATATGGGATACTAGCACCACGGACGGAGGCTTAACCTATTTTTTTTTTTTTTTTTTTTTTTTTTTTAGTATTTATTTATTTGAAAGGCAGAGAGAGAGAGAGCACGAGAGCGAGAGTTTGAGATCAAGAGATCCTAGATGCTGGTTCACATTTCAAATGTCTGTAATGGTCAGGACTGGATTGGGCCAAGCTGGGAGCTCAGTGCAGGTCTCCCACATGAATGGCAGGGGCCCTGTTCCTTGAGCCATCACCACCGCCTCCCAGGATGAACATGAGCTGGTCAGGAGCCAGAGCCAGGAAGTGAACTCAGTACTCCAGCGTGGATTGCATACCTGCTCTGCTTTTTCAGCTTCAACACCTTGCAGACGTTTGAAGAGGAAGGGTTTCAGGTACTGGGACAGGCGATGAAAAGTGTTGTATGTGTTGATTCTGCCATACCAATTTTGTGTACCCCCAAATTCATATGTGGAAAGTTGATTCCCAGATTCACGGGTTCTTTTGGAGGGGCCTTTGGGAAGTAAATGGGGTCATAGGAGGTTGTGAGGATGGGGTCCACTTGGTGGTAGAGTTAGTGGCTCTGTAAGGAGACAGAGGCAGACGTGGTGCACCTGCCATGTTATGATGGAGCAAGGGAGCCCTGCAGTTTTCCGGCGGCTGGAGCCGCGCTCTTGGACTTCCAGAGCCACAGATCAAACTTCTGCTCTTCCTGAATTACCTGGTGCCAGGTATTTTTTATAGCAACAGAAAACAGACCGAGACATCATTGGCCAAAGCAAAGCACAGGACCATCCTGGATGCGAGAAGAGCCAATAGATGATAAACTCTGAAGCACATTGGATGTCATCGCACTCCCAGTCTTTGTCTCTAGGGGAAAATGGTTTTAAAGTGCAGAGGTAATTGGAATCTGTGAAATCAAAATTGGATTGCAAGTAAGTTACAGCTTGAGTACCAAAATCGAGAAAGTCTTGTTTAACTTGGATATCTTTTCCTGGTGAGATATATGTGCATATATATAAGTTCTGGAGTAGTCTTATTTCCAAAATATGAGTCATTTGTTTTCACTATGATTTTTTTGTTGCAACGTGTACATAACAGTGAGTTTCAGGGGTACTCAGTTCACATCCCCCCCCTTTGGGGGCTCCTTATGGCCTCTTTTTTAAAGATCATCAGTTTTAGAGCAACAACATATAGATTTCTGTCTCACTGTAATCCTTTACTCCACTTTATCCTCAATGTATCTTGCAAGCTGAAAACAGACATTCTTCTTGTTCCACACTTTGAAAATATGATGTATGGCAGGCCAACATTTTAACACCTTTTCTATGGCAGGCAACATTGATAGTCATCTTATAAATACATGTCTAAGGAAGCTATCTCCTTCCACTTCTGTGAAGTCAAAAACCTCATTAAATGCTTCTAAGGAAACATGAAAAGTCACCCGAAATTTTCATAACTCTGAGTCTATTTGGGCTGCCACAACAAAATGCCTTAGATGAGATCATTCGTAGTGAACAGAGGTGTGGTGCTCACGGTTCTGCAGCCTGGAGGTTTCCACACTGCGGAGCCAGCAGATTTGGCGTCTGGTGGGGCCCTGCTCTCTGCTTCACACATGGCGTCTTCTTGCTATGTTCCCACGTGCCAGGATGCTAATGGCTCCCAGGGACCCCCTACAGAAGGGCACTGATACCATTCATAGGACGGGATCCTCATGATCTAAGCCCCTCTCAAAGGCACTGCCTCTTAATACTAGTTAATGCATTGTGGATTTCAACATAGGAGTTTTTGAGGCTATAAACACTCAGGCCGTGGCAACTATGGATGCCTCAATATCACAGGTTACAGATCACTCACACACACACCTTTTCCAAAGCAGGATGTACAGGGATGCAGTGCAGGAGAGTTGGCAGGTGGAATTTTCAAGTTTTTCTGGTAAGAAGTTTATGGGCAGTGGAATTTGCCAAAACTTACATTTATACTGCTAAATATGAAGATGGATGACCAAAGTCTGTTTTCTATTTGGACATGATATAAACAATCACATGCACACACACATACACACACAGATATTCCATCTTCTGGTTCATTCCCCTAAATGCCAGCAAGAGCTGGGGCTGGGCCAGGCTGAAAGCCAGAACCTGGAACTCCATCTGGGTCTCCTACTCGGGAGGCAGGGACCCAAGCACCTGAGTCATCATCCGCTGCCTCCCATGTGTGCAATAGCAGGAAGCTGGATCAGAACTGGAGGCAGGACCGGACCCTAGACACTCCATAGGGAATGTGGGTGTCCCAAGCAGCAGCATAGCATGCTGCAGCCCCACCCCCACCCTAAACACTCTTTTTTTTTTTTTTTTTTTTTTGACATGCAGAGTGGACAGTGAGAGAGAGAGACAGAGAGAAAGGTCTTCCTTTGCCGTTGGTTTACCCTCCAATGGCTGCCGCGGATGGCGCGCTGCAGCCGGCGCACCGCGCTCATCCGATGGCAGGAGCCAGGTGCTAGGTGCTTTTTCCTGGTCTCCCATGGGGTCCAGGGCCCAAGCACTTGGGCCATCCTCCACTGCACTCCCGGGCCACAGCAGAGGGCGGGCCTGGAAGAGGGGCAACCGGGACAGAATCCGGCGCCCCGACCGGGGCTAGAACCCGGCCTAAACACTCTTTAGTGTGTTCCTCCACGTTCCTAAAATCTTCACCCAAATGAAGAAAATGACTAAAACTTATTTTTAAAATCCAATGTTGTTCCTGTGATTTAAGGCATCACTTATTAGATTGTAGAAAGCACAGCTGTTGGTAGGATACATTGAATCGGCTCTACACTGTTCGGTCCAATCTATCTGTCATCAAATCCCCCCCCCCCCTTTTTTTCTGCCAACAAGACATTTTAGTTACAACCTCTGAATCATAGAGTATAACTTTACTCAGTTTCATAGGATAATCAAAGAATAAAGCAATGCATCTTTTTTCTTTTTTCTTGACAGGCAGAGTGGACAGTGAGTGAGAGAGACAGAGAGAAAGGTCTTCCTTTTCCTTTGGTTCACCCTCCAATGGCCGCCGCAGTTGGCCAGCGCACTAAGCTGATCCAAAGCCAGGAGCCAGGTGCTTCTCCTGGTCTCCTATGGGGTGCAGGGCCCAAGCACTTGGGCCATCCTCCACTGCACTCCCGGGCCACAGCAGAGAGCTGACTTGGAAGAGGGGCAGCCGGAAAAGAATCCAGCGCCCCGACCGGGACTAGAACCTGGTGTGCCGGCGCCGCAGGCGGAGGATTAGCCTGGTGAGCCTCGGCGCTGGCCTGAAATGCATCTTAATCCTTGTTAGTTTTTGTAGCATGCACAAATTAATTGAGTAGCAACTATTTCATACTGCGCATTGATTCCTTTTAGGAAGATGAACAAACTTTTGATTGGTGTAGAAATAGTTACTTTTTTTTTTTTGACAGGCAGAGTGGACAGTGAGAGAGAGAGACAGAGAGAAAGGTCTTCCTTTGCCGTTGGTCCACCCTCCAATGGCCGCCGCGGCCGGTGCGCTGCGGCCGGCGCACCGCGCTCATCCGATGGCAGGAGCCAGGTGCTATGTGCTTTTCCTAGTCTCCCATGGGGTGCAGGGCCCAAGCACCTGGGCCATCCTCCACTGCACTCCTGGGCCACAGCAGAGAGCTGGCCTGGAAGAGGAGCAACCGGGACAGAATCCGGCGCCCCGACCGGGACTAGAACCCGGTGTGCCGGCGCCACAGGCGGAGGATTAGCCTGTTGAGCCACGGCGCCGGCTAGAAATAGTTACTTTTTAAAATTTATGTATTTGAGAGGCTGAGTTAGAGAGAGAGAGAGAGAGAGAGAGAGAGATTTTTCTATCTGCTGGTTCATTCCCCAAGTGGCAGCAACAGACAAAACTGGGCCAGGCTGAAGCCAGGAGCTTGGAGCCTTTTCCAGGTCTCCTATGTGGGTGCAGGGGCTCAAGCACTTGGGCCATTTTCCACTACTTTCCCAGGCCATTAGCAGAGAGCTGGATCAGAGGAGAAGCAGCCAGGACTCAAAAAAACTGATGCCCATATGGGATGCTGGTGCCACAGGTGGAGGCGTAACCTACTATGCCACAGCACCAGCCCCAGTAATCGCTTCTTATCCTGGACTTGTAAGATCAGTCTTCAACTTAGTGCTGTCACTGCCAGCCCCGAGTTCTTTTCAGCATGTTGTACAGGATGTTCCGCTTTGATTGTCTACCTCCTGAATCTTTAATATGGGTCCTTCCTCTTATCATTAAAATAACACAGTCAGCGGTCTTTTGTGCTGATGTCTAGGTCACGCTGGCACAGCTATTGCAATTGTTCTTTTTTGTTGTCTGAACTCTTAAAACATGATCACAAGATTAAAAATTAAGTCAGCACTATCTTGACACCAATCACAATAGGTGATCCATGGGCAAAGCCAAAGATGGACTGTCACAAAGTCTATGAATTTTCCGCTTTCTTCCCTGGAAGAACCACTACTTGAAGTTGCTGATCAAGGGGACCAGTGTCAGCCTGGGACCAGGCAGAGAGGAAAGGACAGGAACTGGCATCTACAGAAACTATGCCTGATCCATCGGACACTAAAAACAGTGCTGACTTCAGCTCTATTTTTGGGGGGATGTCACAGACTTAAGTCTTTCCCCCGTCTTTCACACTGGCACTGTTCCTGTTACTGGTAAGGGGCTTCCCAGCCCTTGGGATTTTCACATTGGGCCTCTCCGTCCACGTAGTCACTGTTTTCAGTCTATTCAGGCTCTCGCCGCTTATCCAAGACTGTTCTTCCCTGGGACCGCCCACCTCACTCACATGGGCTCTGACACCCGCTCTGCCTGGCTGGCTGTCCCTCCAATGTATCCCTCCTCCACCTGCCTGGGCTCAGACCCTTCTGAGTTGCCCCTGTCTGGTCTAATGCTCAAATGAACAGGCAGTACAGACCAGAAAATTGATAGGAAACATAAGTCTGTCACAGTAAGAGTAAGAATGGAGCCCTGAAGCTTAAAAGTGTCATATATGTGGTGTGCACTTGTGTGTCTAATTGGATGCATTGGATTGCAAGGTAAAACGAATTTCTTCCCGTGGAACAAGGTAAAGTGAGGTTTGATAAGCACTGGTAGATAATATATAGTATGATCTCAATTTTCCTTTTTTGAAAAAATGAACCAACATTTAACACAGAGGAGGAAGGAGAAAAAAAATTACTTTTTTCTACCTTTTAAATCTATGTTCTGTATTACTGTTGTTACATGCTGTGTTACTATTATTGAACTAAAATACAAAATATGAGTATATCACAGTAAGAATTGTTTCTTGAAATTTATGAAATTTCAGTCACATACATGTATGTGTATATGTATAAAAGAGTTAGCTGGATTACAATGTGAAAGGTGAGTTTTACTGTGGATCAAGGTACAACAAAGTTTGAAAACTACGTAGAGTATATCATACAGTCCCCATTTTGCTTTAAAAAATGTGAACAAACTTTTAATATGTGAGGAGGGTAAAGGAGAAGTTTTGCTCTTTAAAAATCTTTTTATCTATCTTTTTATTTAACTTTTTAAAAGTTTTATTCATTTATTTGAGAGGCAGAGAGAGAGAGAGAGAGAGAGAGAAAGTATGTTCCATTTGCTGGTCTACTCTCAAAATGCCTGTAATATCTGGGGCCAGGTTGAAGCCAGGGGCCAGGAACTCCATCCAGGTCCCTGCATGGGTGGCAGGGACCCAGCTACATCAGCCATCACCTTCTGCCTCCCAGGGTGCACTTTAGCAGGAGGCTGGATCGAAAGCAGAGGCAGGACTAGAGCTTACCCATACCCTCCTGTTTGGTTTGTGGGCCTCCCAAGTCATAGCTTAACTTCTGTACTACAACATCAACCCCAGTATTTAAGACTTCTAAAGTTTATTTATTTGAGAGAGAGAAAGAGAGAGAGAGAGAGAGAGCGAGCTCCCATCTGCTGGTTCACTCCCTAAATGCCCAGAACACCTGGGGCTGGACCAAAGCTGGGACCAAGGATCTTAACCCTGTCCTTTTTTTCCCCCTAAATTTCAAGGGAATAGTTAGAGAGAGAAAGGAGAAAGGAGAGAGAGAGAGCGCACACGCTTCCATTCGCTGGTTTACTCCCCAAATGGCCACAATGCCCAGGGCTGGGCCAGGTTGAAGCCAGGAGCTAGGAGCCTCTTCCAGGTCTCCTACATGGGTGCAAGGGCCCAGAGACTTGGCTATCTTCTGCTACTTTCCCAGGAGCATTAGCAGAGAGCTGGATTGGAAGTTGAGCAGCCAGACTCAAACAGATGCTCATATGGGATGCCAGCGCTGCAGGCTGTGGCTTAATGCACAGTGCCACAGTGCTGGCGCCAGAACCAGAATCTTAATCCAGGTCTCCCACATGGGTGGCAGAAACTCAACTTTCTGAGCCATTATTGCAGCTTCCCAGGGTCTACATTAGCAGGAGGCTGAGGCCAGGAGCCAGAGCTGGGTGTCAAACCAAGGCACTCTAGTTTGAGACCCAGACATCCTGATTGTCATCTTTATTGCTAAGCCGAACTCCCATCCCTGAATTACTTTGATTCTTATGAGAGAATGTGTAATTCATTATTTATTTTAAAAAATTAACAAAAAACTTAAGATCCAGCTTCCTAGGGCCAGCACTGTGGTATAGCGGATAAAGCTATCACCTGCAGTGCTGGCATCCCATATGGGCGCTGGTTTGAGTCCCAGCTGCTCCACTTCCAATCCAGCTGTCTGCTGTGGCCTGGGAAAGCAGTAGAAGATGGCCCAAGTCCTTGGGCCTCTGCACCCACATGAGAGAGCTGGAAGAAGCTCCAGGCTCCTGGCTTCGGATCAGCCCAGCTCTGGCCATTGCAGCCATTTGGGGAGTGAACCAGCAGATGGAAGACCTCCCTCTCTCTTTCTCTGCCTCTGCCTCTTTGTAACTCTGCCTTTCAAATAAATAATTTTTAAAAATCTTTTTTAAAAAATCCAGCTTCCTGCTAATGTGCCGGAGAGGCAGCAGATCATGGCTAAAGGACTTGGGTTCCTGCCATCCACATGGGAGACCCAGATGGAGTTCCTGGCTCTCTACTTTGGGCTCCTGTAGCTTCAGCTCTTACGGGCATTTCGGGGAGTGAAGCAGTGGATAGAAACTCTCTTCCTCTTTCTCTCTCTCTGTCCGTCATTCTGTCTTTCAAATAAATAAATAAATAAATAAAATCTTTTTTAAAAATTAAAACCCTCCGTTTGAAAACATGGCCGTAATATAATATAATATAATATAATATAATATAATATAATATTAGAGGTGAAATCCATTTCCCCATCTGTTATTTTATTTTATTTAAAGGTTTATTTATTTATTTGAAATGCAGAGTTACAGTGAGAGAGGGAGAGGGAAATACAGTCAGAGAGAGATCCTCCATCTGCTGGTTCATTTATCCAATGGCTGCCACTACCAGTGCTATGCTGGGCTGAAGCCAGGAGCTTCTTCCAGGTCTCCCATGTGGGTGCAGGGGCCCAAGGACTTGGGCCATCCTCCGCTGCTTTCCCAGGTGCATCAGTGGAGAGCTGGATTGGAAGTAGAGCAGCCAATATGCCAACTGGCGCCTATGGGATGCTGGTGTCTCAAGGCAGTGGCTTTACCCTCTATACCACAATGTTGGCCCCTATTTTAATATTTTTAAGACGTATTTTTTTATTTAAAAATCAGAGTTACAGAGAGATCTTCCATCTGCTGGTTCACTCTGCAGATGGCTGCAATGGTCAAGGCTGTGCTGGGCCGAAGCCAGGAGCCTGGAGCTTCTTGTCGGTCTCCCATGTGGGTGCAGGGGACCAAGCACTTGGGCCACTCTCCTCTGTTCTTCCAGGCCATTATCAGGGGACTGGATCAGAAGTGGAGCAGCTGGGTCTCGAACTGGTGTCCAAATGGGGGATGTTGGAGTCGCAGGCAGTGGTTTCACCCACTGTGCCACCTCAATGGCCCCTTTGTCCCCATCCTGTAACTCTGGGCTGGCCTTGCGACTTGCCTTGACCTGTGGAATATGGCAGGGGTGATGCTGCGAGAGGTTTGGAGCCCAGACCTCCGGAGGCCCTGCAGCCTGTGTCCTGTCTCTTAGCATTCTGAGACCGGGGTGCTATGAGGAAGCTCAGCGTGGCAGACTGAACTTTGAGTCCAGCAAAATTCATACACTGATCATACACTGAGGTCCTAACCTCCACTACCTCACTGTGTGACCTCACTTGGACATAGGATTTTTGTAGAAGTCAATCAAGGGGCCGGCGCCGTGGTGTAGCAGGTAGAGCCACTGCCTGCAGTGCCGGCATCCCATATGGGCGCCGGTTTGAGACCTGGCTGCTCCACTTCCGATCCAGCTCTCTGCTGTGGTCTGGGAAAGCAGTGGAGGATGGCCCAAGTCCTTGAGCCCCTGCATCCGAGTGGGAGACCCGGAAGAAGCTCCTGGCTCCTGGCTTTGGATCAGCTCAGCTCTGGCCATTGCAGCCAATTGGGGAGTGAACCAGTGGATGGAAGACCTCTCTCTCTCTCTCTCTCTGCCTCTCCTTCTCTCTCTGTGTAATGCTGACTTTCAAATAATAAATAAATAAATCTTTAAAAAAGAAAAAGAAATAAATCAAGTTAAAATGTGGCCCTTAAGGTGGACCCTACACCAATCTGATTAGTAGCCTTATTTTAAAAACAGAGATGTGGACATCGTCCCCCCACCCCCAACACCATGTGAAGATGAAAACAGAGAGGGCAGGATGCTTCTACGCACTGAGGAAGCTCAGGGAAAGGCGGCAGACGATTCCTCCTCATGGTCCCCACGCCGTGCCGACATCTTTGTCTTGGAGTTCTGGCCTGCAGTACGGCAAGACAATGCATTTTCCAGTGGTAGCCTAAGCCACGCCCTTCGTGGTGCTTTGTGACTGTCAGCCTAGCACACGAGCATAGCCAGTGTAACCTACTGGAGGGTGACAGGTGTGTTACTCGCATACCCTGGCTGCCAAAACACAGACCGGGCGGCTTCTCACAGCTCTGCTGGCTGGAAGCCCAAGGTCAGGGGTCAAGGTTGG
Source organism: Sylvilagus bachmani (assembly GCA_015711505.1). NCBI lineage: Eukaryota > Metazoa > Chordata > Mammalia > Lagomorpha > Leporidae > Sylvilagus > Sylvilagus bachmani. The sequence goes on from CM027388.1 coordinate 135,671,129, forward strand.
TTTCCTCTGAGGTCGTGTTCTGCCTGTGTCTTCGCACAGTCATCTCTCTGTGTGTGTCTATGTCAAAGCTTGCTCTTCTACTACGCAGTCCTATTGGGCCCACCCCAATGTCCTCATTTCAACTTGATCACCTCCAAGAAGACTCTGCTAAGCACTGTCACATCCTCAGGTGTTAGCGGTTAGATTTCAATATACGAATGGCGGGGGAGAGCACAGATCAGAGCATGACGAGAGGGCCTGTGGAGGAGAACCGGGACATTCAAACTGACAGTGGCACCAACTGCCAGTCGTGGGAATGAGGCCATCATGTCCCTACTCGCCCTGCTGACCTTCCAGCTGAGTGCTATTTCCTAAGTGGACCAAGGTAAGATCAGCCATAAAACTGCAAAAAGAAGTCACTGTCGGGTTTAAAAAAAAAAAAACCTTTTTTTAAAAGATTTTATTTATTGGCTGGTGCAGGGGTGCAGTGGGTAAAGCCGCTGTCTGCAGTGCTGGCATCGCATACGGGCACTGGTTCATGTCCCGGCTGCTCCACTTCCGACCCAGCTCCCTGCTAATGCACCTGGGAAAGCAGCAGAGGATGGTTCCAGTGTTCCGGCCCTTGCACCCATGTGGGAACCCAGAAGAATCTCCTGGCTCGTGCTTTGTCCTGGCTCAGTCCCAGCTGTTGTAGCCATTTGGGGAGTGAACAGGTGGATGGAAGACCCCTCTCTCTGTCTCTCCTCTCTCTGTAACTCTTTCAGACAAAATAAGTAAGTCTTTTTTTTTTTTTTTTTTTGACAGGCAGAGTGGACAGTGAGAGAGAGAGAGAGAGAGAAAAAGGTCTTCCTTTTGCCGTTGGTTCACCCTCCAATGGCTGCCGTGGCCGGCGCACTGAGGCCGGCGCACCGCACTGATCCGATGGCAGGAGCCAGGTGCTTCTCCTGGTCTCCCATGGGGTGCAGGGCCCAAGCACTTGGGCCATCCTCCACTGCACTCCCTGGCCACAGCAGAGAGCTGGCCTGGAAGAGGGGCAACCGGGACAGAATCCGGCGCTCTGACTGGGACTAGAACTCGGTGTCCCGGTGCCGCAGGCGGAGGATTAGCCTGTTGAGCCGTGGTGCTGGCCAATAAATCTTTTTAAAAATGGATTTTGTTCAATCCTTTGAAAGGCAGAGTTATGGAGAGAGGGAGGAAGGCGGGGGAGAGAGAGAGAGAGAGAGAGAGAGAGAGAGAGAGAGAAATCCATTCACTGATTGATTCACTCCCCAAATGGCTGCAAGAGCCAGAGTTGGTCCAGGCTAGAACCAGGAGGCAGGAGCTTCATTTGACACTCCCACGTGGGTGCAGCGGCCCGAGGCTGTGAGTCATTCTCCGTTGCTTTTCCAGGTGCATTAGCAGGGTGCTGGATTGGAAGTGGAGCGGCTGGGACATGAACTGGTACCCATATGAGCTTCCGGCATCACAGGTGGTAGCTTAACCTGCTGCGCCACAATGCTCGCCCCTGTCACTCTTGTTTTAAGTCCTGTGTGAATGTGTATGTATGTGTGTATCGCTTTGTTAGGCTGCAATCCATAACTGAAACAACCCCATTTGACATAAATGCCAATCCAGGCCCAGGTCCATTGTACTACAGTTAGTGATAGGTTACGAGTTGAATGGATTGTTTAGTCAGCTATTTCATTATTACCATTGAAAAAGAAGTGAGTGCTCATTTATTAATTTAAAATGAATAGATACCACTGCTGGTAACATTTATATAGCACTTCACCAATTGTTGGAAACTGTCTCTTAATAATGTATGAGGTTTTTTAATCACAGAAATGGTGAATCATAGACTCTTGGGGCTGACAGGAACAAGGAGGGGTCATTTACTCCATCTTCTTACCTTCAAAGAGAATGCCTTATTCTGTACCAGTCAGATAAGAACCCCCCCCCTATTATCATCTTCCAAAAAAACTTTTAAAAGTGTCAGTCTCTAAATGCAGCTGTATTTGGCATTCTGTAGGCCTTTAAAGATTCAGTACAAGAACGCAGAGACAAACCACACATAAGCAAAACCCGAAGCACTGCATGCACAAACAGCTTACAAAAAATGCTATACATAAAATAACAATTTTCCCTTGCAATGCAGTTGTGTAAACATTTTCAGTTCACATAGATAATAGTATATAGACAGAGATAAACATGATTGGACCAGACGGTGTAAGAAGTCAAAGAAAAGATCTGGAGAAACAGGAGAGCTTTCAAGAATTTGAGGGACTATTGTGTAGAAGAAAGGCTAGGTTTGCTCTGTGTAGCTACAGGATAGAGCAACGACCAGGAGCGAAACAGGTGGATCTTTCAAAAGGGAATGTTTCAGTTTATTTTTAGGAAGAGCTTTTTTTTAAAAAAAAGATTTATTTATTTATTTGAAAGGGAGGGAGAGAGAGAGAGAGAGAGAGAGAGAGAGAGAGAGAGACTTCCATGTGCTGGTTCACTCCTTAAGAGGCCACAACAGCTGGAGCTGCACCCATCTGAAGCCAGGAGCCAGGAGCTTCTTCCCAGTCTCCCACATGGGTGCAGGGACCCAAGCACTTGGACCACCTTAGGAAGAACTTTTAAATAATTGCAAGCCTTCGATATGAAATAAATGGACTTCCTTCCAGGAGTTACTGCAGAGGGGACTCTCAGAAGATCTGTCTAGTTGAGCTTTCTAGCTCTTTCCCGTCCTATGACGCTGAGTCCTATGTCAGAAATGAAACACATTTGAGGGATGTAGAGGAAAGTAAGTGAATTTGATAGGCCAAACATTGTTACCAGCTGTGGCTTGAGTACATCCAGGGAGAAGCTGAGGTCTGTACTGCTAAGTGTGAGTCTCTAATGAGTAAGGGGCATCACCTGGGAGCTGCTAGCCTGGGGAGACTGATTCTTGTAGAGGTCTTAGCTGAAAAGGAGACATCCCAGAAAGAGGCTGCTTGGAAGGAACACGTGTGCCTGCCGTAAGAGGGGTGGGAGGTAGGGGAATCGAAGATGAACAACAGGCAATGATAACCCAAGATCTCCTGGAAACTTGCGTTGAAACCCAAGGTGAAAAGTTTCAGCTTTGTCCGTGAAGCAGGGAAGGGTGAGCACCACCATGAAGGCAACACGACATTCTGTTGAGGGAATTGTCTGGTGCCAAAGGATAGGGACCAAGAACGGGCTACCAGGAGAAGGCACTCTGTGGGCATGAGCTAGCCCTGGGTCTTAGAAAGCACTGTCCTTCCAGACATAGAGAAGTGGCGCACGTGGGAGGTACTGGAGAAATACGGCACCAGCCTAGAAATGCAGACTGTGAAATGCGCCTCACTCCTTGGAGAGAGTGGGGTTACTCCCAGCTGGGCGTCTGTGTGGCTGTCGCTGATGCAGCTGATGGTTCACGCCCAACGCTTGCTACTGCTCAGTCAAGGTGGCTCTGCACCAAGCCTGCTGCTTTCCCGGGTTTCTTTCCCGCGCCTGGAGCCCACGGCTGCCCTCAGTTCAGGCTTACATGGCATTACTCGGGATTGCCATAAATGCCGAGATGGGGTCATAGGGGTCACAGCCACAGCTAAAGGTAATGAAGCTTAAGTAATTCTCAGCAAATCATTTAGGCTTGGTTGTATGGCAGTGAGTTTCCCGTAACTCATTAACTCAGTCTCTCTCGTCTGTTCTCCGCCTCCTACCCCTTCCCATTTCACTCCGAAAATGGAAGAGTGAAAAATAGTCACAAGATGATGCCTATATCCTAAGCGTTCACTTGCAGGACATTTGCTTTAGCTTCCGTAGGATCTTAAGAATCCCTGGTAGGAGAGTCTTCATGTTCAAAACAGAGGTATTGCACAACAGCTCACATGCAGGCAGCCGGTGATAACAGACAGGAGTGACTAATACAGTGGTAGGTGATTCATTTTATTATTGCTTGGTTGGTGTTTTTAGTTATAGGCTGGATGTCAGGTAGAGAATTTGATCCATGGTTTAAGTGTAGACTGCTTGAAGAAGTTAGACTTGTAAAAGCAGATGGGCTCTGAGGACATTACTTTTACTAGTAGTATAAGCATATACTACTAGTACAAAAAAATACTGCTTTTAGTAACCTACATGTTCATGTACTTAAGTCGCACAACAGCCCTTGTAAGATAGGTATAATTTGTCATCATCTTCATTTTATAGATGAGGAACTGAGACACAAACAGGTGAGTAGTTTGCCCAAGATCAAACAACTGTGACGTGTCAGAGCCAAGCTTTGGATGTAAGCAGTTCAGCTTCGCAGCCCCTGCCCCGACCCAGTGCGCTACACTATACTCATCTACCACTGACCACCATGTATGAGTCAGCAGAGAAAGCTATTACTCCCAAATCGAAATTCTCCGATAAAAATATCGAACAGTAAGGCAAATTCTGGCTCTATAATCTTTATCCCTTGTGTACAGTCTTTTTTCAATAGCTGCAAACACTTTGGAAGTTACAAGAAAATAAGTATTTTTTAAAAAGATTTATTTATTTGGAAGTCAGAGTTACACAGAGAGGGAAGGAGAGGCAGAGAGAGAGAGAGGTCTTCCATCCACTGGTTCACTCCCCAATTAGCTACAACAGCTGAAGCTGTGCCGATCCGAAGCCAGGAGCTTCTTCCAGGTCTCCCACATGCGTGCAGAGACCCAAGGACTTGGGCCATCTTCTACTACTTTCCCAGACCATAGCAAAGAGCTGGATCAGAAGTGGAGCAGCCAGGACCTGAACTGGTGCCCATAAGGGATGCTGGCACTGCAGGCGGTGGCTTTACCCACTGTGCCACAGCACTGGCCCCAGAAAATAATTAAACACAGGAAAACTTGGATCCAATCGGAAAGTTCATATTCTGTACTGTGCTAAAGCTTAATGTTTCTGTACCTATTTTGGGGGTGGGGGTAATTTCAGTTATTTCTGGCCACATCCCAGGTAACAATGGACTATTTCATAGCCCTCCTTAAGGATCTGTGTCAGTGGGTGGCTGATCAAGGTTGTATGAAAGTGAGTGGGTCATGAGCTACACCTGTCTTTGCCCCCCCACCTCTGTTCTTCGGGGCTGTTTTTATTTTTTTTATTTTGGGCAATGGTTCCCATTACACAATTTAAAACCAAATTTAAGTGTGATGCCGCTAATAACCAACACCTTTTAATAAAGCCAATAGGGAAGCCAAAGGAATGGAGGAGAATAATAACAGCCTGGTTCTTTGAGAAGTCAAAACAAGTGGATCAATATTCAGCCGGGGAGAGGACGGTGAGGGAGCTGTGTGAGTAAAAAACACCCTTCTCCTGACTCATCCCCTCTGTTCAGACAACAGGAGCTAAAGACGAGAAGTTCTGACTCAGAAACGGGACCGAAAATGTGCGTTTCTTCTCCTCCCTGTCTCAGCCAAAGACGACCTGAGCTGGGGCCCCGTGTCTCGAGCTTGCAGCTCGCCAGTGGGAGGTTTCGCGTTAGGGTCAAGCCTCGTGACACAGAAACACGCGTGCTGGGACGGCCAGGGGGCTCCGGGGGATTGCAGGCGGCGTGGGGCACACAGCCCGGGCACATCACAGTCCCTGCAGGTGAACTTCGTGCCACTCTGACTGCAGGCCAGCTGTGGGCCAAGGCTGCGTTTAAGTGGACGCCCCCGCCCCGGGCCTCCTACGACCCTCGTGTTTCTCTGCCTCGGCGGCGCCCGCGGCGGGCACTCCGCCCTCGCTGACGAAGCTGACAGGTGCCGGTGCCGCAGGCAAGGCCCGAGCCGCACCGACGCTGCAGGCGGTGGACGCGCGTGTGCAGCAGGCGGCGGCCCCGCGCTCGGGACCTGCGGCGGCCGCGGACGCGCGCGCGAGGTGGGCGCGGGGGGCCGGCCCGGCGGGGCGCGGGGCGGAGCCTCCGGAGGCCCCGCCCTCCGGGGAGCGGCGGTGACTGGCAGGCGGGGGGCGGGGGGCGGGAGACGCTCTGCCCCACGCTCGCCCCGCGCTCGGTGGTTTAAAGATGGCGGCGGCGGCGGCGGCGGCGTTGGGGGCGCGGAGCCGCGGGAGGGGGAGGGAGAAGCGGAGTCTGTGAGTCGCCGGGGAGCCGCGCGGCGGCCGCTGTGAGGAGTCCGGGGGCCGAGCCGCCGGCGGCCCCGGCCGCTCAGGGCCAGGGCCTGGGCCGGGAAGGCGAGGCCGGAGCAGCGCCGGGAGCCGCGGAGGAATGTGACCGGGGGTTGGCGGGGGCGCGGGGGTAGGCGAGCGCAGGGATGGGGCAGCAGGTGGGCCGCGTCGGGGAGGCTCCGGGGCTCCCGCAGCCTCCGCCCCGCGGGACCCGGGGCAGCAGCGCAGCCAGGCCCTCCGGCCGCAGGCGGGACCCGGCGGGGCGCACCGCGGAGAGCGGCTTCAATGTCTTCACGCAGCACGGTGAGTGTGCCGGGGCGCGGGGCGCGGGGCGGAGGGGCGCGGGCGGCCGGGGGCGGAATCGGCTGCCGTCTGCGCCCGTCGCGGGCGGCGAGCACTCCCCTCCCCCCGCCCGTCTGCAGCCTGGCTGGCAGCTCCCGGGGGCGGTCACTCGGAGCTGGGGTGGCCGGGCCTGTCCCCCGGCTCGGGGCCGTGCAGCGTCCGGGGGAGGCAGGGATGAGGGAGGTGGGGGTGGAGGCCGGGGTCAGCGGAGGCAGCCCGAGTTTGGCTGGGGAGCTCGGGGGTGCATCTCTGGAGACTGGCGGTGAGCGGTGCACAGCGCCCTGGAATGCCCGTCTTTGTAGGGAGATGAGGGTGCGAGCCCCCGACTGTGTGTGTGTGTGTGTGTGTGTGTGTCTGCCCCACCACCCTGTCTGTTCCTTGGAGGAGGACACGGTTCTGAGACGGCTGGCAGGGGCTGTAAGTTGGTGGGCATGGCTAGGACTTCCTTCTGGGTATGGCCAGGAGTTTTCCTTTGTAGCCCGTGTGTGTGTGTGTGTGTGTGTGTGTGTGTGTGTGCGCCTATGTACGTTTAGTGCTTGCAGATACGTGGCCTGGCACCTATTCCTTGGGTCGCATCTGTGTATCTTGAGAATAGTTAGTCTTCAGACCCCTTTGTTACGCACTCAGTAAAAATGTTGAGCGTATTTTCTGATTTGTGTATTTTAAACCGTTATGTTCGTGTACCGTGCTAATATGTGCTGTAATTCTTAAACGTATGCAGAATTAGAATTTAGGAAACGACAGGCTGAGAATATAAGGCTCCTGACCCCTCCCACCCCCACCCCGCCTCGCCCCAGCCCACTGGATCCTTGTACACTTCCTCAGAGGCATACTCGTGTCACTTCTGAAACCTCTTTGCTAGAGGGAGAAGGAGAGGGAATAAAATCAACATTGACTTTCACGGGATTGAGGTCCCCCCATATCCACGAAGGGCTGAAGATGGAGGTGTGGCTGGTGGAGGGACTGGCCCGTTGAAATTGGCCGAGAGGGGCAAACTGGACTGTGACGGAAGACGGATGTAGAAGACGGTAAAGGGTAGAGGAGACGGGTTTCTGTGTCACACAGTCGAGGGAAGTGGAGGACGGAAGTGAAGTGTGGATCCTTTGCTAGCAGTGGATTTGGGAGAGTGTCGTGGCTGATGGTAGCATTCACAGAAGGATGAATCCGAGGGTCCGTGGCTAATAGCTGAGTTGTGTCAGAGGTCTGAGTTTGGACTTTGTGGTTAAACTGAGTTTTTAAATTTTTAATGTATTTGAAAGGCAGAGAGAGACAGAAGTCTTCCATCTGCTCCTCACTGTCCAAATGACTGCAGCAGCTGGCGCTGGGGCCATGCCGGAGCCTAGAGCCTGAAACGGAATCTGGGGTTCTCAGGTGGGAGGCAGGGACCCCAATACTTGAGCCATCATCTGCTGTCCCCCAAGGTGCACAGTTGAAGGAAGCTAGAATTGGAAGTGGAGCCAGAACTCGAACCAGGCACTCTAGTATGTCTCAGGTGGTGTCTCAACTTCTGCCCCAAACACCCCACACAGGGAGCGTTTCTTCATGGAGGAGACGTATGCAACTTGGGGCTATGCACGCTTTATACGTCTGCTACTAAAGATGCGCTTGAGTGTCTCTTCAAGGTATGTGATTATTTGATGCAGGTGCCATAGGAGTTGGTTTTTATTGAGATTACTTCCTAAACCATAGGAGGAAAGAAAAGAGGGCTAGTTTTCAAGAGGGTGGGCATTTGGTCCAGCAGTCACAATGCTGGTGCCCGGTATCTTAAGGCTTGGGCTTGATTCCAGGCTCTGGCTCCTCATTGCAGCTCCTGCTGGTGCAGGCCCTGGGGCCAGCACATGATGGCTCAGGCGTTTGGGAGGCCTGGACTGAGGGCCTGGCCTCTGCCTTCAGCCTGGCTGTTGCAGGCGTTTAGAAAGCGAACACGCCAATGGACGATGTTTGTATCTCTTTGCCTGCCTGTTTGCCTCTTGAATACGTTTTTTAAAAAAGTTGTCAGGGAAGAAATCATCCAAGTAGCTTTGCTTTGTGGGAAGTGTTCATGGGCATTCAACGTGGGCCACTGGGCCGTGGTGATCCTCTTCCTCTAATATTCAGGACAGAAGATGGTCAGAGGAGGAAGAAGTCAAGAAGACTAGGATAGCAAAGACATGTTCGAAGGATGGATGGAATTTGGACCTAGGGAGCAGGAAAAGGCGCCTGAGCAGGAACGGTGGGGATGGGCGTGATTCGTTGGTGGGACATGAGGAGACGTCTGTCAGGTGAACTTTTACCTCGAGCAGAATCGCAAGAGTCAGGTTCTCGTGCTGGCTGTAGCTGACTGTGCATTTAGTCACCACTTTTGGATTTCTTTATCTGCACAATGAGGTAAGGCAACATGATCTCTGAGATTCTTTCTGTCTTTAAGATTTTATGATTTTAATTGAGAAACAATAGAAAAAAACAGGTTGGATGGGACTGGGTTATGGAAAATCTGGCGAAGAGGTTTGTTTTGGTTTGCCTGATTGGCTAGTTGATAAGATATATCAGTAAGCCCAAGTGTGAAATGTAAGACTATCCTTGACTGGAGGCAAGAGATAGAAGAGGAGAGGTCAGGGCCATTTCATGTGTTCAACAAACAGAAGTTTTTTTTGAGTTTGAGCACCTACTTACGTATTGGGCCATGGAAGTGCCGCCGCGAATACAATAGAGTGCTTGCCAGGGAGGAACTCACAGGACTTTGTGATTCAGTATAGACTATGAAAGAAGAGAGAACACATGGAGTACTTGTTACTGAGGCTGGCTTGATGAACAAAAGCCACTGCTCGGGACGCTGGCCTTCCATATGGGTGCCTGTTCAAGTCCCAGCTGCTCCACTTCCTGCCCAGCTCCCTGAAAGCAGAGAAAGATGGCCCAAGTGCTTGGGCCCCTGCCACCTACATGGGAGACCTGGATGTAACTCCTACCTTTGGCCTGGCTCAACCCTGGCTGTTATGACCACTTGGGAAGTGAACTAGAGGATGGAAGACCTCTCTCTCTTTGTGACTCTGGCTTTCAAATAAATAAGTAAATAAATATTTTTTTTTTTCTTTAAAAAAGGGCATGAACTCTGGCACCTTTCTACCTGGATTTGAAACCTGAATCAGCTGCTCATTAGGTATATGGCCCTGGACAAGTTAGCTTTTTTTAGTGCCTTGGATTCTCTATCTGTAAAACAGACATAATAATAGTATCTAGAATTAAATGATATATGCAAAGCACTTACGATAGTGACTGGTACATAGTAAGAATGTAATATGTGTTAGCTACTGCTATTACTACTACTACTATTATTAAAAATAGGGTGATTAAAAGGTGACACCAAGATTTTGAACTTGGCTAACTGGGATAATTATTATTCTGTTGACAAGTCTGGAAGGTAGAAACTGATTGGAAGGATGGGCACAGTGTAGAGTTTGTTGCCAAAGACTAGTATGAGAAGTGTGGAAGTAGCAGCTGCAGGAGAAAGGTGAAGTGGGTTCTGCTTTTCAGACAGATGGTTGTTTACAACTGTTCTGTAGAGGCTGTCATTGTGGCACAGTGGGTTAAGCTCGAGACACTGGCGTCCCATAATGGAGTGCCGGTTCAAATCCTGGCTACCCTGCTTCCATCCAGCGTCCTGCTTATGTGCCTGGGATGCAGCAGAAGATGGCCCAAGTGTATGTGAGCCCCTGCTGCCCATGTTGGAGACTAAGTTTTAGTTCCTGGACTCTGGCTCTTGTGGCCATTTGGGGAGTGAACCAAGATCGATTGTCTGTCTCTCTCTGTCTTTCAAATAAATGAATAAATCTTTGAGGGAGAAAAAATAAACTTTTCCATAGATCAAGATGTCTCAACCATGTTACGGTTGCCATTTTGACCTGGCTTATTCTACCTTGGGGGCAGGGGAAGTGGAGGGTGTCCGTTGGCTGGATACCAGTAGCACCTCTTTTTGACCCTTCGTTGTTAGAACCAAAAATGTCTCCGGACATTGCTAAATCCTCTGAGGGGAAAAGTTACCCTTAGTTGAGAACCACTGCTGAGAAACATGTAGTAGAGTCTCAATTGAGTGAATAAATAAGTTATATTCAAAAGCTCTTAAATGGACATTTATTTGATATTTACATGAAAAAAAATCTAGATCCTAGAACAGTGTAGAAATGACTCTTAGGTTTGCAATATTGAGATGTTAGCACAATCTAATATGAAAGTTGAATCAGTCTTGAGTTTACATGTAGGTTTTAATGTAGGTCAGATATCTCATGTAGTTGATCAGTGAAAGTGTGCGTATGTTAAGGAAATGATTCATGGTTGTTCATAGTGCATGATTTTTCTCTCTTTAGCCAAAATGGTAATTTTTTCATTGTTAATAATAGGTGGATAAGGCCGGCGCCGTGGCTCAACAGGCTAATCCTCCGCCTTGTGGCGCCGGCACACCGGGTTCTAGTCCCAGTTGGGGCGCCGGATTCTGTCCCGGTTGCCCCTCTTCCAGGCCAGCTCTCTGCTGTGGCCCGGGAGTGCAGTGGAGGATGGCCCAAGTGCTTGGGCCCTGTACCCCATGGGAGACCAGGAAAAGCACCTGGCACCTGGCTCCTGCCATCGGATGAGCACGGTGCGCCGGCCGCAGTGGCCATTGGAGGGTGAACCAACGGCAAAGGAAGACCTTTCTCTCTGTCACTCTCTCTCACTGTCCACTCTGCCTGTCAAAAAAAAGGTGATTTTTATGTCTGTATTTTACAAGGAATAAAAACAGTAGGGCAATTTTTGATATCAAAGTAGTGAGTGCTATGTGACTTTTGAACCCTGAAATTGCCTTTTTGGTGTTTTGTGACTTGTAATCTAGGCTTGAATACCTACTTTTTTTTTTTTTTTTTAACTTACTTAAAAGGCTTGTATACGGAGAGGAGGGATCTTTTATCTGCTGGTTTGCTTCCCAACTGCCTGGAAGAGCCAGGAGCCCAGAACTCAGTTTGGGTCTTCCATGTGGGTGGCAAGAAGACTGGATCCAGCACCTGCCGCCTCCCAGGGCGCACAGAAGCAGGAAGCTGCACTTAGCAGAGCTGGGACTTCAGCCCAGGCTCTTCGGTGCGGGCTGCAGAGTAGGTTGTCCCAGGCAGAGTCTGAGCTGCTAGCCAGATGCTGCTCCTGTCTTTTCCGTATGTGACAGGCTTGTCAACAGCTGCATGATTTCACTTCAGCTTGACTTGGGGTTCTTATTTTCTAAAAGTTCTACAGAAATTAGCCTTGCATTAGGAAGTTCTGAATAATAACAATTTTCCTTAAACTTACTGTTTTAAGGGATTTGACCTTTTTTTTTTAAATTTTAGATAATCAGCTGTTCATCTTTTAGTCTTGGCAAAATGAAGGATGTGGGCCCCCCGGGTGGCCTACTGTAGTGATCACTGATTCCTATGAGAATCAGAGTTTTACGTATTTTTAACTTCGAAAACTTTATTTGGTAGGCAGAGAGAAAAAGAGAGAGAGCGAGCAAGCTCCAGTTAATTGGTTTACTCCCCACATGGCAGCAACTGCTGGAGCTGGGCTGGGGCCAGAGCTGGGAGCTGAGAATGCAGTAGGCCAAGTCTCTCATGAGAGGCAGGAACCCCATTATTTGAGCTGTCACTGCTGCCTCCGAGGTGAGCACTGGTGGGAAGCTGGGGTGAGGAGCTAGAACTGGGAGTCGAACCTAGGCACTCTGATGTGGGATGTGAGCATGTTAACTCCAGTACTAAATCCCTGCTCCCAAACCAGACTTACAGGAGGGAATTGGCTACGAGGTGTTTATTGATCTCTGAATCTGTGTTAAGTTACAGATAAATAACTTCGTATTTTTAGCAAAGTGGCAAAATAAGTTGTGGTACAGATTCTGTTATCACCATCCAGTGGACAGTAAGATTCCACGTAGAATTATGAAGTCTGAAGTTTCTTCTTTGGGGTCTTCAGCCTGCTTAAAAAAGAAAACAAAATCCCAGTGCAAGGAAGACCAGCACCCCCAACCACATTGATATGTATTTTTTCTTTACTCCCTGAAAATAGGGAATGATTTTGATATATGTGTAGTATTTTAGAATTTATCAAAACCTGTTTGATATCTCTCTCTCTCTCTCTCTCTCTTTTTTTTTTTTTTTTTAAGATTTGTTTATTTAGAGAGGCGGAAGGAGAGAGAGAGATCTGTCTTCCATCCTGTGGTTCACTCCCAGAATAGCTGCAATGACTGTGGCTGGGCCAGGCTGAAACCAGGAGCTTCCTCCAGGTCTCCCACTTAGGTGCAGGAGTCCAAGGACTTGGACCATCTTTTACTGTTTTCCCAGGTACCTTAGCAAGGAGCTGGATCAGAAGTGGAGCAGCCAGGATTCGAATCAGCACTGATATGGGATGCCAGCGCTGCAGGCCGCGACTTTAACCCACTGAGCCACAGCACTGTCCCCTCATCCCCTCATTTGCCCCGTCCCCCCCCCCCGTCCCCCCAAGAAACCTTTTATTTAAGGAATCGAGATTTCCTAAGTACAACTTTAGGAGTATAGCGATTCTTCCCCCTCATTTGTTCTTTTTTTGGACAGGCAGAGTGGACAGTGAGAGAGAGAGAGAGAGAGAGAAAGGTCTTCCTTTGCCATTGGTTCACCCTCCAATGGCTGCCGCGGCGCACTGCGCTAATCTGAAGCCAGGAGCCAGGTGCTTATCCCATGGGGTGCAGGGCCCCAGCACTTGGGCCATCTTCCACTGCACTCCCGGGCCACAGCAGAGAGCTGGCCTGGAAGAGGAGCAACCGGGACAGAATCTGGCGCCCTGACCGGGACTAGAACCCGGGGTGCCGGTGCCGCTGGGCAGAGGATTAGCCTGTTGAGCCACGGCGCCGGCCCTCCCCTCATTTCTTTACAACTACTCTGAGAGGTAGATGAGGCAGCTATTGGTATTCCCGTTTTGTAGCTGAAGAGTGAAGAGAATTAAGTGACATGCCAAAATCCTGTGGCGGTTAAGTGATAGAGCTGGGACTGAAACTCAAGTTCTCTTCCTCAGATCTTGCCACAGTGTAGAGTTAGAGTGTGTTTTAGAATCAGACAGAAGTGGATTCACATTATGCCTTAAATCTCGTACTGGTGTTGCAACCTCAACAGGTTGGTGAAAGAATTAAACTATGTAAAGCTTTTACAGATGTGCCAGGCATTAAATGCTCATTAAAAAGCAGTTTTGTTGCCATTGTTTACCTCACCATGATTGTGAAGATTGTATGACTCGTATTTGAAAATGTTTTGTAAACTGTCTAAAGCCACTGCTGCTGTTATAATCATAATGGCTTGCTAAAGTACAGACTTGACTTAGCATTTATATTTTTTAAGTCTTTATTCTCTGTCTTTATCAAGTGACTTGGTTATTATAGAATTTTCAGAAGCAGCAAAGTGGGATGGTGCTGTGATGTAGAAGGTTAAGCTTCTGCCCACAGTGCCAGCATCCCATAGGAGTGCCAGTTCAAGTCCCAACTACTCCACTTCTTACCCAGCTCCTTGCTGATGCACCTGGGAAAGCAGGGAAAGATGGCCCAAGTGTTTGGGCCCTTGAAGCCACGTGAGAGACCCAAAAGAGGCTCTTGGTTTCAGACAGGCCCAGCCCTGGCCATTTGGGGAGTGCATCAGTGGATGGAAGATATCTCCCTCCCCCTGGCGCCCCCCGCCCCTGTATTTCTACCTTTCAAAGGAATAAATAAACCTTTTTAAAAAATAAGATGCTGCCTGGGGTGCCTGGGTTTGAGTCCTGATTTTGATTCTGGCTCCAGTCTGTGTACCAGCTTCCTGCTCATGCACACACTGGGAGGCAGCAGTGATGATTGGAGTGAGTGGGTCTTTACCACCTGTTGGAGACCCTGATGGAAACCCTGACTCCTGGCTTTGACCTAACCCGTCCCAAGCATTTCAGTGGTGAACCAGCAGATAAAGCATGTGTGTATTTTCTTCTGTCTCTCCCTTTCACATTGAAAACAAAAACCAAAAAAGTATAGTCAGCTAAAGTGGGGAAATCTGGGGACCTGAAGTCACAGGAGAATCTGTGATCCCACTGTGGGGTAAGTGGTGATCTCTCAGAATGATTTGGCGTAGGGACTGGGTGTCAAGGAGTACGTAATTCTAGTGGACATTTTTTCTTGGTCCAGAATTGAACCAGAAACACTGGCCAGTGCAAGTGTAAGTTGATAGAAATCTCATTCTAAGTAGACTCAGTTATTTGCTTGTTAATATTTAATGACTTCTGCATTTTTAAAAATGACTTTTTATATGGTAACCTTCTTCATCTGTCATTCTTTAAGACTTTGGAGAATTTTTTCTTGCCTCTGTATTTTACCTCAAAATTCTTTTCTTTCTTGGCTTTCTTTTTTTTTTTTTTTTTTGAAAGGCAGAAGAAAGAATAGAGATCTTCTATCTGCTGGTTCACTCTTAAAATGCCCACAACTTCTAGGGCTTGGCTGGGCTGAAGCCAGGAGCCTAGGATTAAATCCAGGTCTGGGCCAGCACGTGGCTCAACAGGCTAATCCTCCGCCTTGTGGCGCCGGCACACCGGGTTCTAGTCCCGGTTGGGGCGTCGGATTCTGTCCCGGTTGCCCCTCTTCCAGGCCAGCTCTCTGCTGTGGCCCGGGAGTGCAGTGGAGGATGGCCCAAGTGCTTGGGCCCTGCACCCCATGGGAGACCAGGAGAAGCACCTAGCACCTGGCTCCTGCCATCGGATGAGCGCGGTATGCTGGCCGCAGCGCGCCGCGCGGCCATTGGAGGGTGAACCAACGGCAAAGGAAGGCCTTTCTCTCTGTCACTCTCTCTCACTGTCCACTCTGCCTGTCCAAAAAAAAAAAAAAATCCAGGTCTGCCCTGTGGGTATAGGGGACCCACTTACTAGCAGTCACCTGCTGCTTCCCGGGGTAAGAAGCTGGATTGGAAGTCCAGGCACCCAGTGTGGGATATGGGTGTCTCAAGTGGTATCCTAACCACTGTGCCAGACACCTACCTCTAAAGGTTCTTAATTAAAGCTTATTTAATAGGACTTCAGTGTTCTTGAAGTTGTAACTCAAATTTGGCTTTTTATCAGTATGGCACTACACACATAGAGATTTCAAAATACTTAAGGACCTCATGTTTATTTGTTTCTTTTTTAGTTATTTGACAGATAGAGTTAGACAATGAGAGAGAACGTCAGAGAGGAAGGTCGTCCCTCCATTGGTTCACCCCCAAAATGGCCGCTACAGCTGGAGCTGTGCCGATCCGAAGCCAGGAGCCAGGTGCTTCTCCTGGTCTCCCATGGGGTGCAGGGCCCAAGCACTTGGGCCATCCTCCACTGCCTTCCTGGACCACAGCAGAGAGATGGACTGGAAGAGGAGCAGCCGGGACTAGAACCCAGTGCCCATATGGGATGCCGGCGCTGCAGGTGGAGGATTAACCAAGTGAGCCACGGCACCGGCCCGGACCTCATGTTTCTTAGCATAGTCCTGGAATAGGTTAAGTTTGGAGTTTGTAGATAATTTTCCAAATCATAGAGCAGTTGTTCTGAAAGTTTAGCGTGAAGAGCTTGTTGAACATGGGTTGCTGGGGAGTGGGGAGTGGGCTGTGGTTGAGACCTGCATGCTGCATCACAGTGCCTGGTGTGAGTCCCAGCTCCTCTGCTCCCCGCCCTGCTGCCTGTGGTGTACCCTGGAAGGCAGCAGACGATGGCCCTGCTCTTGGCTGTAGCCTGGCCTAGCCAGCTGTTAGGTGTTTGGGGAGTGAACTCAGGTTCACATGCAAGTGATTACTGTCTTATTCCATCTGTTCGTGGTTTAGCTCTGAAAGTTCATATGCTGAACGCCTGTTGATAGACACAGTTTTCTAAGAATCTGGAGTTATCAGGGAAAACGTAAGTAGGGAACATGATTGTGCTGGAGTAGAGTAGGCTTCAGTGCCTGGAGAATTGGATGATGAAATGATTGCCATGTTTTTGAGTGCTATGTGCCAGGCAAGTTCTCAACACTTAATTAATATCTGCTTTTTTCATTTAAACTTCCTAAAACCCCACTGTCCCAAATTGAAAAGGATAAGAGAACAAAGAAATTGGGACATCTAGCTGTGATTCAGTAGTTTTGCTGTGATGGTACCTAATTACCTTTTGGATTATGTGTGTGGGATTATGTGTATGTACAAGGATACTTCAGGGGCTGGCGCTGTGGCATAGAAGGTTCAGCCTCCACCTGCAGTGCTGGCATCCCATATGCGCGCTGGTTTGAGTCCCAGCTCCTCCACCGATGATCTCGCTGCTGATGTGCCTGGGAAAGCAGTGGAAGGTGGCCCAAGTCCTTGAGGCCCTGCACCTACATGGGGGACCTCAAAGAAGCTCCTGGGTTTGGCCTGGCCCAGCCCTGGCAGTTCTAGCCATTTGGGGAGTGAACCATTAGATGGAAGATCTCTCTGTCTCTTCTCTCTTTGTATCTCTGCCTTTCAGTAAATAATCTTTTTTTTTAATCTATTTCAATAAGTTCATTAAAAATGAAAAGTTTATTTTGGTGCAAAAAAATCTAAAATCCATGATAGTTTTCCGTGATGTGCGTTTCCTTGACCTTTGTGAAGACCACACATATATGTGTGTATATACAGAGATTTTTAGGGTTCTTTTTAACTCCATCTCTGTTGAGACAAGTGATGAAGTTTCAGAGTGGACCCAGATTTGTGTAGTCTGTGGGTATGACTCAGGTCTGTATGATGGCCTGATGAAGGGAGCAGAGGGCTCCTGTTCTCCTCTTGACTTCTTAGAAAATTAGCAGATAATTTGCGGATAACAGTGATAGTGTATTGGACCATTGTCGGAGCCCTTTTTATTTATGAAATACCAGCTACGTACACCCTGAGATGGTAGTGGTTGACTGTGGTAGTAGGAGCTCTTTAGAGGACTATGACTGATAATGTGTGTCTGTACAAATATTAGGCAGTTAGACACTGATGGCAGAAATATTTGTATAAATAACTGTTGGGTTCTAAGATACTGGGTTGTAAGAACTGATTGCTTTACTTTGTGTCTTTCATACAGTACCTGCCCCGTAATAGGTGTTCTTGAGTAATTGTGAAACAACTTTTGTTCTTAATTTTTGCATTGTATTATGTTTCTATAATAGTTTATGTCTACTTAAAACATTTTAAATGAGGCCGGCGCCGTGGCTCAACAGGCTAATCCTCCGCCTTGCGGCGCCGGCACACCGGGTTCTAGTCCCGGTCAGGGCGCCGGATTCTGCCCCGGTTGCCCCTCTTCCAGGCCAACTCTCTGCTGTGGCCCGGGAGTGCAGTGGAGGATGGCCCAGGTGTTTGGGCCCTGCACCCCATGGGAAACCAGGAAAAAGCACCTAGCACCTGGCTCCTGCGATCGGATGAGCGCGGTGCGCCGGCGGCAGCGCGCCAACCGCGGCAGCAATTGGAGGGTGAACCAATGGCAAAGGAAGACCTTTCTCTCTGTCTCTCTCTCTCACTGTCCACTCTGTCAAAAAACAAAACAAAACAAAACAAAAAAATTTTAAATGGCAGTATGTCTTACTAGTAATGGTTTTACTTGGTAATACTTGGGGGCAGCAATTTTTTTCTTTGATATTAGTATATCCAAACGTAGGAACTTGCCTGCTAGGGTGTTTTGAGAATAAATAACGGGGGGGGGGGCATTACAAATAAAGTATTGCAGAGACCTTGTATTAGAATCTGTGGAACAGCTTTTTAATGCTCTGTGTACTTTATAATTCCAATATGCAACCTCTAAGGACCGTTTGTTTCTCCCCAGATAAAATGGCAGAATTTAAAAAAAATTTAGCTTTGTGAACTTCATGCCACTGAACTATACACATGATGAAAATGGTAAATATATGTTAGATATGTCATACCACAGCAAGAAAAATGTTATGTGTATTTTACCACATTAAGAAAAATGCTTAAGGAAAAAAATTTTAGCTCAACACTCCAGCGTTTTCTGCATTTCTTTATTCGTTCATTCTGTACCAATTGGCTGTGTAAGTGGTCAGAAGGAATCTTTAGTTATAATCCAGACAGGACTGCCATCCAAAAGAACATTGCTACTCCAGTGGATGGTGATGAACATAGTCGTGACACAGCTAAAAAGAGAAATTTTGTTTCATGTGTTTGTATGTATGAAACTGTGATGTTAAGTACAGTAACTGTTGGGTACTGTCCATGCCTCTGGGATTGAGTGCCTAATTTCAGTGTATAAATTTGTGGTTATTGTACTAATTAGAAAATTTCCTCAGTGTTGCTTCTGATTGAGCTTTTATTCAAATGCATGGACCAATGCACATTAAATATAATACTAGCCTAAATTTAACCTTAGTTCACTAAAGAAAACATGAGCAGGGGCCGTTGTTGTGGGTGCAGCAGGTTAAGCGGACGCTTGCAGTGCCTGTATCCTGTATTGGACAGCCAGTTCAAGTCTGGCTGCTCTGCTTCTTGCCTAGCTCTCTCCTCCTTTGCCTGGAGAAGCAGTCGGTGATGGCCCAAATATCTGGGCTCCTGCCAGCCATGTGGGAGACCCAGATGGAGTTCCTGCTCCTGGTTTGGTCTGGCCCAGCCCTGGCTGTTGTGGCCTTCTAGGGAGTGAACCAGCTGCTGGAAGGTCTGTCTGTCACTCTGTCTTTGAAGTACGTATGAATGTATATAAAACACCGGGCTTTGCCCCACTTTGCTTTTTGCTGTAAACATGTTGAGTCTGTGGTGGTGGTCCTGCCAGTTCCTCCGTAGTGAACTCTGCCAGTGTGGGCTTTAGATCAGCAGAATACAAGTCAGCTGATCTGGGTCATGTGTGTTTCCTGCTTTGCTGTCCAGAGAGAGGAAGGATTTAGAAACCTTTTGCTTGATGTAGTCAAGGTCTACATGTTAGGTAGCTTAATATAATACCCAGTATGTGCAACTACAGTTTTGTTCCCCTCCCTATGCTATGTCTATCAAATTAAAATAACAGTACTTGGGCTGGTGCTGTGGTGTAGTGGGTAGGGCTGTCTCTTGCAGTGCTGGCATCCCATATAGGTCCCAGTTTGAGACCCAGCTGCTCACTTCCCATCCGGCTCTCTGCTATGGCCTGGGAAAGCAGTAGAATATGGTCCAGCTGCTTGGGCCTTGCACCTGTGTGGAAGACCTAGAGGGCTCCTGGCTTTGGATCAGCACAGCTCTGGCTGTTGCGACTGTTTGGGTAGTGAACCAGTGAATGGAAGATCTCTCTCTTTTTCTCTCTGCCTCTCTAACTCTGACTTTTCGTATTAAAAAAAAAAAAAAAAAAACCACAGTACTGAGTTAGTACTAAAGATTGCTGCTTAGCATTTTTGTGGTTCCAGGTAATTACCAAGCAAACGTTTCCCTAAAACAACAATGCTAACTAGCACAATTGTATCTCCCATCTGTACTTAAGAGGAGAGAATTGTTGAAACGTGAAGATTTTTATTTTTTATTTTAATTTTAATTAGTTTTAACAGATTCAGTGTGGTTTGTAGATAAAATTCTAAGAACATAATGGTATTCCCTTCTTCCCTCCCTCTCTCCATTTTCCATTCAATTATTATTTATGGCCCTTATCTTTATTCCCACTAAACAAAGGCCTTTTTGCTTTTTTACTTGTTAAAAGGGATGAAGCCTCTTTAATGTAACTTTAAAATTTTATCTCAAAAACTAAAAAAGAGAAGAAGGAAGGTGGGAGGCAGAGAAGGTTAAACATGAAGGTTTTTGTTACAGTGGCTTTCTTTGGTTACTTTTGAAATGTACTTTTTAAAGTATCTTAACATACAAAGGTATCACAATGTAAGTTTTTTTTAATACTATAGAAGAATGTTGACTGGACATGCAATTTCCTTTTCAAATCCCCACCCCAAATATATAGTCTTTAATTAGAGGAAACTGTTGTTAATAGTTTGAGTGTTTTCTTGGAACTTTCTACATATTACACATAGATAAGAGAACACCTATTGATATTTCTCTTGATGTTTCATAGATGGCATTATATTTTGAATTTGCCCCCTAAATTTATTTTTTGTCTTTAATTTCAGAAATCTTTTCTGTGCCAGTAAATATAGATTTCTCATTGTTTTTAACAACTTTATGTTCTACCTATACATTTAACCACTTCCTTATTGACGAAGATTTATTTACAAAGTTATTTTAAAAGTTCCTGTTTCTTTGTTGTATTTTGCTTACATTTCTAATTTGAACCTGTCTGCAATTTATATACTCATATCTTTGAGGTTGAAATCAAGTTAATGTTTTTCCATTGTATTAGTTGATCAATTCCCTCATGATTTGAAGAGCCATATATTATATATTAAATTCTCATATATATATCTCATATATATATCTATTTAAGATTTACTTGTAAGGCAAAATGATGGTGGGGGAGGGTGAGACAGATAGATTGATCTTCCATCCTCTGGTTCACTCCCCGAATGGCTACAGCAGCCTTGGCTGTGCCAGGCTGAAGCCAGGAGCTAGGTCCTGGTCTGCCGCACGAGGCATAGGAGCCCAAGTGCTTGAGACATCTGCTTTCGCAGGCACGTTAGCAGGGAGCTTATTAGAAGCAGGGCAGCCAGGACGTGAACCAGCGCTCGGATGCGGGTGCTGCTGTTGCAAGCAGCAGCTTTACCTGCTGTGCCACAATACTGGCTCCTACACATAGGTCTTGTAAAAACTCGATCAGTCCTGTGATCTCTGTGTACTCCTAACATTGTTTACGTGCTGTCTTGATTATTCTAAGTTTGCATGGTATGTGTGTTTATCTGGCTAGCTTGCCAGTCATCTGTGTTCTTTTTCAGTGCTGAATCTTGTATCTTCCAAAGATCTTTCGGTTCAGGTTGTTACGATTTAGAACTCTTGGTGATAATTTCATAGTAATTATATTGAATTATAGGTTAATTTGGGGGCTACGTTATATTATTCTGTTCTTATATCCAAGAATATAGTATCCCTTTGTTTATGAAAATGAAATCTTTCATTTTCTTATTAATTTTGGACATTTCTGTTACTTATAAAAACTTCTCAGTTTTTCTTATTGTAAATACAATCTTCCTGAATTAATTTCTAAATACATTTTTATATTGATCTTGGGTTTGGTTGTAGTACTGGACTAATTGCATCTAGTAATTTCTAATTCTTTTTTTAATTAGGCAGTTATTTTCTACAGAAGTAACTTTCTTTTTTAAAAGTCAGTGTCACTGAATTCCATTTTTCCACAACCCCCTTTTTTTTTTTTTTTTTAAATATTTGAGAGGCAGAGAGGAAAACAGATACAGAGAGGTCCCATCTTCCAAATGTTCACCATGTCCGGGAGACTGGGAGGCAGGAGTCTAGTCCGGGTTTCCTGTGGGTGGCAGGGACACAGTCATTCGAGCTGTCAGTGTTGCTTCCCAGAGTTGCATTAGCAGGAAGCTGGAGTCCGGAGTAGAGCCTGGCTAGCGAACTCAGGTACTCTGATATGGGGTGTGATTGTTTGACCTCCTACATCCAGTGTCTGTCCCTTTCTGTCAGCGCTTTGATGTTCTTAGTGACTAGTATGTCTAGAGAACATTTGTAAAAAGAATTACTATGAAAGGGTGTTGAAACTATTATTGTTATCCATCCTGATCATACTTTTATAATACAAGATATTTAAAATAATTTTTAAGATTTTCTTTATTTGAAAGGCAGAATGATAGAGGGAGAGACTGAGAAAAAGAGGTCTTCCATCTGTTGGTTTACCCTTCAAATGTCTGCAACAGCCCGGTCGAAGCCAGGAGCCAGGAATTCCATCCAGGTCTCCCACTGGAGTGACGGACCCACGTACTTGGGCCATCCTCCACAGCTTTTCCAGGCACGTTAGCAGGGAGCTGGATCTGAAGTGGAAGTGGAGTAGCTGGGATTGAAACCAGTATCCGTGTGGGTTGCTGGCGTTGAGAATGGTGGCTCAGCCTGCTGCGCCACAGCACTGGCCCTGTACATGCTACTTAGTAAGGCATTTAGTTAAGAAGGGGCATGGTAGAGGTAGGGATAAGTTGTAGTGGGAGAGATCATCCTTTTTTTTTTTTTTTTTTTTTTTCAATTTTTATTTGAAGTCAGAGAGATAAGAGAGAGATCTTTCCTCCATTGGTTCACTCTCCAGATGCCTGTAATAGCCTGGGCTGGGTCCCGCCAAAGCCGGAGCCTGCAGCCTGATTCGGGTCTCCTGCATGGTGGCAGGGACCAAGTTCCTGAGCCATCATCTGCTGCCTCCCAGCTGAACTGGATGCAGAGGAGCCGGACGCAGGGCAGGTGCTCTGGTTACCGTTGTGTGCCTCCCACGTGGTGACTCAATGACTGTCCCGAATGCCCCAGATTTCTTAATGAATTCTGCTTATTATCATTAGTTGCAACAATTTATGTTTTGTTCATTTACTTCCTACAAAATATCTAAGTGTATTGTATAAAGTACATATAGTACTTATATCTACAGTGTGTATATCAAATGTCCATAAACATCGATACATATATTACAAGTATATCTTCAGAGAAACTCACTGATATATTTTAATAGAAAAGCTGGAGAAGCAGTGGTCATTTCTCCACATTTTGCATAAAGAAATGTCGTTACTGGTGGCTAGCATTTAAAATAAAGCATAATTTGTAATTCCCACTGAGGGGACTATTGGACTTGGTATATTTCCAATGTTGGTGAGCCTGGAGACCATTTTGAATTATGGTGCTGTATCAGTAGTTGAGACCATTTGGTTAGAATTCTGAGTGTAGGTTTCACAAATGTAGACCTTTTAACTGTGGGAGAAATACATGCTGTGGCATTGTAGAT
The DNA here is from genome assembly GCA_015711505.1 of Sylvilagus bachmani. Taxonomy (NCBI): domain Eukaryota; kingdom Metazoa; phylum Chordata; class Mammalia; order Lagomorpha; family Leporidae; genus Sylvilagus; species Sylvilagus bachmani. The sequence continues at coordinate 135,694,325 of CM027388.1, forward strand.
GAGTTAAAATTCTGTCCACATTGCCTCTAGAGTTAGGTTTAGCTTTTGAACAAAGGTTGTTGTTTTTTTGTTTGTTTACAGAGTGGACAGTGAGAGAGAGACAGAGAGAAAGGTCTTCTTTTGCCGTTGGTTCACCCTCCAATGGCCACCGCGGCCGGCGCGCTGCAACTGGCGCACCACGCTGATCCAATGGCAGGAGCCAGGTGCTTTTCCTGGTCTCCCATGGGGTGCAGGGCCCAAGCACTTGGGCCATCCTCCACTGCACTCCCGGGCCACAGCAGAGGGCTGGCCTGGAAGAGGGGCAACCGGGACAGAATCTGGCGCCCCAACCGGGACTAGAACCCGGTGTGCTGGCGCCGCAAGGCAGAGAATTAGCCTAGTGAGCCGCGGCGCCGGCCTTTTTTTCTGAACTTTTTAAAAATTATGGTCAAATACACATAACATAAAATTTACCATCTTATTACCAGTCTTATTTTTTTCCAAATTTATGTGAAAGGCAGAGACGGGGAGAGCAAGCGAGTGAGGGAGGTATCTATCTTCCATGTGCTGGTTTACTCTCCAGAACGTCATAGTAGCCAGGACTGAAGTCAGGAACTTCGAACTCACCTTGGGTCTGCCTGTGGGTGGCACAGACCCAGCACTTGAGCCATTGTCTGCTGTCACCCACAGTACACAGGAAGCTGAGAGGAAGCAGAGCTAGACTTGAGCGATGTGGCATCCTGAAGGGCAGCGTCACCGCTTCACCAATGTCTGCCCTGAGCCGGCTGTAAGTGCACAGTCCAGGGATAGTGAGTACGTTTGAATTGTTGACAGCTGGCCGGCACCGCAGCTCACTAGGCTAATGCTTCACCTGTGGCACCGGCACCCCAGGTTCTAGTCCTGGACGGGGCACCGGATTCTGTCCCAGTTGCCCCTCTTCCAGGCCAGCTCTCTGCTGTGGCCCGGGAGTGCAGTGGAGGATGGCCCAAGTGCTTGGGCCCTGCACCCCATGGGAGACCAGGAGAAGCACCTGGCTCCTGCCATCAGATCAGCATGGTGCACCAGCTGCAGTGGCCATTAGGGGGTGAACCAACGGCAAAGGAAGACCTTTCTCTCTGTTTCTCTCTTACTCTCTAACTCTACTTGTCAAAAAATAAAAATAAAAAAAATAAATTGTTGACAGCTACCACTGTAATGCACCTCTGGAATTCTTTTGCCAAGACTCAAACGTTAAATAATAATTCCCCTTAACTCTCCCCAACCTGATGACTTTTTTTTTTTTTTTTTTTTTTTAAAGACATAAGCCTCAAACCCATTCTTTTCCCTCTCTGGCTTGAGGTTAACACCACCACAGTGCATTGTCCCTCAGGTCGGCACCTCCACGGTGCAGTGTTCTTCCTTCTCCCTTCCGTGTGCTTGCCTTTTACTCTGCATGTAATTTCCTCCCACGTGTGACAGCATGTAATTGTGTGTATCTGAAAGGTCTGTTTAAATTCTATACCATAAATATTCTTAGATTTTTTAAACTAATACATTTATGAGATACAGCTATGTTAAAACCTACAGTTCTGGCCAGCACTGCGGCTCACTAGGCTAATCCTCCACCTGTGGCACCGGCACACCGGGTTCCAGTCCTGTTGGGGCTCCGGATTCTGTCCTGGTTGCTCCTCTTCCAGGCCAGCTCTCTGCTGTGGCCCGGGAGTGCAGTGGAGGATGGCCCAAGTGCTTGGGCCCTGCACCCCATGGGAGACCAGAAGGAAGCTCCTGGCTTCGGATTGGCACAGCTCGCCGGTTGTAGCGGCCATATGGGGGGTGAACCAACGAAGGGAAGACCTTTCTCTCTCTCTCTCTCTCTCTCTCTCTCTCTTTCTCTTTCTTTCTCTCTAACTCTGCCTGTCAAAAAAAAAATCGAAAAACCCTATAGTTCTGAACTGGCAGAGAGGAGTGAGTAGGCTTCAAACATAAAGAAAGCTAAAATGGAAAAGCTGATTATGCCAATTACCTGATTTGATCAGTTTTTGCTGCATACATGTGATTAATTATTTTACTGTGTACCATAAATATTCAAGTATTACATGGTAGTCAAAAATAAGTTTAAATGTACTACATATAATTCCAGTAATACATTGTAAAACTTACAGTACAGTGTATTCCACACTTTTCATATTGATGATAGACTGTTTCTGGTTTCACGTACAATAGATACATGGAGTTTCTCTTTACTGTACCTGGACTCTTTGGTAATTTTTATCACAGCAATACATGTAGACACTTTAAAAAGTCAGACTATGACAGGTTTAAAACAAAATGGATTCCCTGTCTGGTTCCCCTCCTTAGATTGGAATTGCCCAGTATTGCAGCTACTAGCCATTTGGACTGTAGAGCTTTTGAAATGTCCCTTGTCCTAAGTGAGAAGTTCTGTAAAATATACATGATGTTTAAAAAGCTTAGTATGAAAAAGTATAAAAGAATCACATTAATTTTTCTAAGATTATTTGAGGGGCTGGCGAGTAAAGCCACTGCTTGTGGCGCCAGCGTCCTGCATGGACACCAGTTCAGGGCTTGGCTGTTCCACTTCTGATCCAGCCTTCTGCTAATGTGCCTGGAACAGCGGTGGAGAATGGCGCAGTTCCTTGGGCCCCTGCACCCACGTGGAGACCTGCAAGAGGCTCCAGGTTCCTGACTTGAGCCTGGTCGCACCCTGGCCTTTGCAGCCATTTGGGGAATGAACCAGTGGATGGAAGATTGTTTCTCTCTCTGACTCTCAAATAAATAAATAAATAAACCTTTAAAGATTTATTTGAAAGAGTGATAGAGAGGGAGAGATCTTGAGTTCACTGTTTCATTTGGCAAAATGCTCACAACAGCCCAGGCATGGACCCAGTCACTTAATCCACACTGCCACATCCAGCATCTACTTGAGCAGGAATCTGATGTCGGACATGGAGCCATGGATCAAACCCAGGCACTCTGATGGCAGATGCAGGCGAGCTAACTGGTGTCTAACAGCTAGGTTAAACAACTGCCCGCTCCCCAATTAATTTTATAAATCGAAATTTTAATGTAGCTATTAGAAAATATAAAATATATGTAGTGAATTATATTTTTGCTAAATAGTGTGTGTGTGTGTGTGTAAATGTAAGATTTACTTATTTATTTGAAAGAGAAATCTTCCATCTTCTGGTTTTCTCCCCAATGACCACAACAGCCCCAGGCTGGCCCAGGTGAAGCCAGGAGCTTCTCTCATGTCTCCCATGTGGGTGCAGGGGTCTAAGTACTTGAGTCATCTGCTGCTGCTTTTCCAGGTCATTGACAAGGAGTTGGATCAGAAGTGGAACAGTGGGACTCCCAGTCAGCACCCACATGGGATGCCGGCACTGCAGATGGCAGCAGATGCTTAATTTGCTGTGCCACAGCACTGGCCCCAACAGTGTTTCTTAGATGAAAACTTCTGTGAGAGCAGGAATTTGGTGTTGTTCACCATATAGTCTCTATACCTTTAATAGTGCCAGGCAAGGGGCCAGCCCTGGGATATAGTGGGTTAAGCTGCATACTGTGGCACCAGCACCCCATATGACTGCCAGTTGTACTCCTTGGCTGCTCCACTTCTGATCCAGCTCTCTACTATGGCCTGGGAAGGCAACAGAAGATGGCCCAAGTGCTTGGGTTTCTGCACCTATGTGGGAGACCCAGTTAAAGCCCCTGCCTTTCGCCTGGCCCAGTCCTGGATATTGTGGCCGTCTGTGGAGTAAAACAGGCTGGAAGATATCTCTCCCTCTGTCTCTCTCTCTCAGCCTCCCCCTTTGTCTCTCTCTGTAACTCTGCCTTGCAAATAAACAAATAACTTTTCTTTCTTTCTTTCCTTTTTTTTTTTTTTTTTTTTTTGACAGGCAGAGTGGACAGTGAGAGAGAGAGACAGAGAGAAAGGTCTTCCTTTGCCGTTGGTTCACCCTCCAATGGCCGCCGTGGCCGGCGCACCGCACTGATCCGAAGGCAGGAGCCAGGTGCTTCTCCTGGTCTCCCATGGGGTGCAGGACCCAAGCACTTGGGCCATCCTCCACTGCACTCCCAGGCCATAGCAGAGAGCTGACCTGGAAGAGGGGCAACCGGGACAGAATCCGACGCCCCAACTGGGACTAGAACTCGGTGTGCTGGCGCCACAGGTGGAGGATTAGCCTAGTGAGCCGCAGCGCTGGCCTATAAATAAATAACTCTTAAATAAATAGTGCCAGGCAAACAGTAGATACTCCATGTTTAAATGATGGATGCATTCAGCATGTAAGGAGAGTATTTTCTTCATTTTACAATGAAGGACATTATACCCAGTATGTAACAATGTAGATTTTGGTTGGCTGGCGCCGCTGCTCACTAGGCTAATCCTCCGCCTGCGGCACCGGGACACCGGGTTCTAGTCCCAGTTGGGGCACTGGATTCTGTCCCAGTTACTCCTCTTTCAGGCCAGCTCTCTGCTGTGGCCAAGGAGTGCAGTGGAGGATGGCCCAAGTGCTTGGGCCCTGCACCCCATGGGAGACCAGGATTAGCACCTGGCTCCTGCCTTCGGATCAGCGGGGTTACGCCAGCCTCAGCGGCCATTGTGGGGGTGAACCAACGGCAAAGGAAGACCTTTCTCTCTGTCTCTGTCTCTCTCACTATCCATTCTGCCTGTCAAAAAAAAAAAAATGTAGATTTTGGTTCATGGAGGTGCTTTGAACTAACCTGAGTTGTAATTGTTGTTTGGTCAAAAGTTATTGTATTTTATTTTTTTTTAAAGATTTATTTATTTATTTGAAAGTCAGAGTTACACAGGGAGAGAAGGAGAGGCTGAGAGAGAGAGAGAGAAAGAGAGAGGGAGAGCGAGCGTGCGCTCTTCCATTGCTGGTTCACTCCCCAATTGACTGCAATGGCCGGGGCTGTGCTGATCTGAAGCCAGGAGCCAGGAGCTTCTTCTTGGTCTCCCACGCGGTGTATGGCCCCATGACTTGGGCCATCTTCTACAGCTTTCCCAGGCTGTAGCAGAGAGCTGGATCAGAAGTGGAGCAGCTGGGTCTCGAACCAGCACCCATATGGGATGCGCCACAGTGCCGGCTCCTGTCAAAAGTTATTTTAAATTAGACTTTATTGTCTAGTGTATGTTCTTCCTTTTATTATCCTGTTTGTAGCTTAATTGCACTTTTTTTATTTTTATTTTTTATTTTTGACAGGCAGAGTGGACAGTGAGAGAGAGAGACAGAGAGAAAGGTCTTCCTTTTGCCGTTGGTTCACCCTCCAAATGCCGCCGCAGTCGGTTTCGCTGTGGCCGGCGCACCGCGCTCATCCGATGGCAGGAGCCAGGTGCCAGGTGCTTTTCCTGGTCCCCCATGTGGTGCAGGGCCCAAGCACTTGGGCCATCCTCCACTGCACTCCCGGGCCACAGCAGAGAGCTGGCCTGGAAGAGGGGCAACCGGGACAGAATCCAGTGCCCTGACCGGGACTAGAACCCGATGTGCCAGCGCCGCAAGGCAGAGGATTAGCCTGTTGAGCCACGGCGCCGGCCTTAATTGCACTTTTAAAAAAACTTAGCTGAAAGGCAGGTAGAGACAGAGGGAGGTTTTGTGGTTTTTTTTTTTTTTTTTTTTTTTTTTTTTTTTTTTTTTTTTTTTTTTTTTTTATGTATTAGTTGACTCCCCAAGTGCCAGCCACAGCTGGGGTTGGCCAGGCATAAACCAGGAGTCTGGAACTGAATCCAGGACTCCCATGTAGGTGTCAGGAACCAGTTGGGTCATCAGCTACTGCCTCCCAGGGTGGGCTTTAGCAGGAAGTTGGAACTGGAAGTGTCCCTAGAACTGAACAAAGGGGCTCCTTAATGGGACGGGGGTGGGGTGGGGGGGGATCCCAAGTGGCGTTCTGAGCACTGCACCAAATACCTGACCCTTAACTGTGCTCTGAATCTCAGAATGAAAAGCTTATGGAGCCCTGTCTGTGTCCCTCACAGGTTTCATTTTATGTTTTATTCTGTCCTGTCATTAACCTTGTTATTTGGAAAGTTTGAATGCCTTCATAGTTTGTATAATTGTTTCAGTTCTTCTTTTTCTCAGAATTATTAACTGTGTTTAAAGAGAAAAAAAACCATCTTGGCTATGGGCTATGATTATCAAGGTGTAATCAGCTCCTGAGTAAATATTCTACCCAGTTGTTCCCCTCCTGAGTCCGAGGTTGTGTTTATCCTTTTATAGTTGACCATTTCTTTTTTGTCTTAGGGAATGAAGTCTTTTTATTTTTGTTCTTTAAAATTCTTCCTCTTAGCACTTACGTGTTTGATTGTAGATGTTTAAAAAATATTAAAGAATAATTACCTTTGTTCCTGTGTCATTTTTTAAAAATTTTGTATGCTACTTTTGAAAAATGATATATTTATTTATTTGAATGTCAGAGTTACACACAGAAGGAGAGGCACAGAGCGGGGGGCGTTCTTCCATCTGCTGGTTCACTCTCCAGTTGGCCTCAGCAACCGAGCTGTGCCGATCCAAAGCCAGGAGCCAGAAGCTTCTTCCGGGTTTCCCATGTGGGTGCAGGGCCCAAGGATTTGGGGCATCCTTCACTGCTTTCCCAGGCCACAGCAGATAGCTGGATCAGAAGTGGAGCAGCCGGGACTCCAGCTGGTGCCCATATGGGATGCTGGCACTGCAGGTGGTGGCTTTACCCGCTGTGCCACAGTGCCGGCCCTGTTTTTGAGTTTTGACTGCCTTTCTAGTTTAATAATTTTTTTTAAAAGATTTATTTATTTATTTGAAAGGCAGAGAAGCAGAGGCAGAGAGGTCTTCAATCCGCTGATTGATTTCTCAAATGGCCACATTGGCTGAAGCTGAGCTGATCTGAAGCCAGGAGCTTCTGGGTCTCCCACATGGGTGCAGGGATCCAAGGACTTGGGCCATCTTTCGATACTTTCCCAGGCCATTAGCAGGGAGCGGGATTGAAAGTGGAACAGCTGAGACTTGAACCAATGCCCATATGGGATGCACTGCAGGCGGCGGCTTTACCCGCTACTCCACAGCGCCAGTCCCCAAGAGATCTTCTGTCTGCTGGTTCAGTTCTCTGGCTGCGCCAGGCTGAAAACAGGAGCCAGGAGCTCCATCTGAGCCTCTTGCTTGAGTGGGCAGGAACACAGGTGCCTGCACCTGTCATCTGCTCGACAGAATGGAAGTGCTTGAACCAGACACTCTGATATGGGACACAGGTGTTTCAGGGGCAGCATAACCCGCTGTGCCACAGGGTCCGTCCCTAGTGGAAGAAATTTTATTTCCCTGTTTTCTGTAATGTTTGCCTTTTCTAATGTCCTCATAGAGTAATTCTCATTGATCTCTTTTCTAGACCTCATAGATGGTTTTCCGTTATTATTTCAAAAAGCTTATTTCTGATTGCTTGCTGGAGCTATTACATGCTATGCAGCAGTTGGTTTTTCTCCCTTAGCAATTTTCTGTGGGTGTGCTGGTAGGACTTTGGGTCGTGAGTAGCCAGCTTAGGTGGTACTGGAAAGCTTGTGTGGAAGTGGTGGGAGCTCAGGGAGCTGGTGGAGAGGAATGCAGCTGTGCCAGCCCGGCAGAGGACGGGGACAGTGGACTGCTGCCCGACACTCAAGCACTATTGGTCTGCTTTTCTTTTCTTTTTTTTTTTTTTTTTTGACTTCTGTCTGCTCATTTTCTTCTCTTTTATTTTATATCAAACTTAACAAATTTTTAAAAAATTCTCTCCTATAGTCAAAAGGACAGTCTGTAATAAATGTTAATTTATTAGTCTCAATTCCAAATTTTGAGGAGTGTAACTGATTGGTAGTCATATCACCTATTACAGGGTTTTTCTTTCTTTCTTTCTTTTTTTAAAGATTTATTTATTTGAAAGTTAAAGAGAGCCAGAGGCAGAGAGATCTTCCATCCACTGTGTAACTCGCAGATGGCTACAACATCTAGGGCTGGTCCAGGCCGAGGCCAGAAGCTTCTTCCAGGTCTCCCACGTGGATGGCAGGGGCCCAAGCACCTGGGCCATCTTCAGTTACTTCCCTAGGTACATTAGCAGGGAGCTGGGTTGGAAGTGGATTAGCCTAACACCAACTGGCATTCCTATAGGATGCTGGGTTCATAGGCCCCAGCTTTACCTGCTGCACCACAATTATATCCCCTTCTTTCTCTTTTTTAAGGTTGGTTTATTTGGACTGGAGAGTTACAGAGAGGGGGAGGGAGAGAGATGCGGGGATGTGGGGTGGGGGGAAAGGGGAGAGAAAGAGAAGGAAAGAATCTTCCATCTACTGATTCTCTCTCCAAATGGCCACAATGGCCAGGGTTGGGCCAGGCTGAAGCTAGGTGCCCGGAACTCCATCAAGGTGTCCCAGATTTTTTTTTTTAAAAGATTTATTTATGTATTTGAAAGGAAATAACAGGGAGAGGGGAGAGAAGTATCTTTCATCTGTTGATGTACTTCCCAATTGGCTGCAATGGCTGAGACTGGTTCCCACTGAAGCGAGGAGCCTGGAGTTCCACCTGGATGTTCTGTGTGGGTGCAGGGACCCAAACACTTGGGCCATCTTCTGCTTGCCCAGGTGCATTTGCAGGAAGCTGAAATGGAAGTGGAGCAGCCAGACTGTACTTACATGGGATGCTGGTGGTACAGTGGCATCTCAACCTTCTGTGACATGCAAGCCCCAAGGGTGTTCAGCATGCAGAATACTGACATTTTGGGGATGAATGATTGTAGGGGTTGTACATTTAGGATGTTTAGTAAGTTTCCTGGCCTCTACCAGCTAAAGCCAGTGGTGTTCTCTCAAATTGTGGTGATTAAAAATGTCTTAAACACTGCCCGGCATCCCTTTTCCAGTTGATTTACAGATGGGTAAACTCTGCCTTGGAGAGTTGAAACAAGTTAATCACTGACTTACATCTTAGTAGTAATAACTTTTTCTTGCCCATCTTCAGGTGCATGGATATGATCACTGTGCAGAGGACAGGTTAGCAAGAGAAAAGCTAGCAGATTCGCTTAAGTATCATGTGACATGGGAGCCTTCAGATATAAAAGCCCGAAGAAACAGGCAGACCTGTGTGTTTCATGCATGGGTTTGATAACGAGTGGAGTGACAAGTTGTGCAGGAGTACTATTGAGCAAAGGGGAGATGATCCAGTGGTTGGAAGTGGAGGAGAATGTAGCAGGGCTCCTTAGTTCCCATTCCTCTCAGTGTCCCTGTGCCTTCGGAAGTCAGGATATTCCGTTCTTCTGGGAATACAGGGTTACCTGTAGGATGTGAGGGTTTTACGACCTACTGCAGAGAGAGGAAGGTCAGAGAGTTCTGTTGTGTTCTTCTTTGGGGAGAAGGGAAGGAGAGAGTTGGAGAGACTCTTGCTTCTGATGTTTCCTCGAGTGCTAGGTTACCGTATATTGGGATATTGTGTCCTGAACCCCATGGTCGAGAGCAGAAAGATTAGCCTATTTTCCAGGGTTAGTTTCTAGTTATCTTTTGTAAATGCCTGTATTTTGCTTTTGATAATAATTAGGTAGTAATATTCATTAAGCAACTCTACTGCAAACTTTAATTACTTCATTTAATCCTTAGCCAGTAAATGATGAAAACAGTCCTCAAAACTAGGTGTATTTAACTCTTAAAAACTGTGTGTTTAATCATTGTGCTTTAGTGGTAGACTGGCTTAAGGGTTGGGTGCTTCTGTGCCAGTCATTTAATCCTCAAAGCAACACTGGGAGACGTTCTTACTCTCTGGTTTTACAAAGACCTTTACCTGAGAGAGATTGTCTCCTGCCATAAGGCCCTGCAGCTAGTAGGTAGAAGAATGTGGCTTTAAGTGTTCTGGTTTCTCCAGTGCCTTGCTGCTCACAGTGGGGATGTCCTGTGCTGGTGTTCCCCTGTCTTTTCAAAACCTTCATGATAATAAAAGAAAAGGAAAAAGAAAATACAACATATACAGCTTTATTAAGAGTTATTTATTTATAACTGATTTGAGACCAGATACCATTTTTGTACCTTTCTCGTAATTTTTATGCTTGAATCTAACAAAAGTGTTAATAAAAGAAGCTTAGATAATTACTATCACCAGAAAAATACATATATTTCTTAATAGATTTTTTTCATTTATTTGAGAGGCAAAATTATAGACAGAAGGAGAGACAGAGATCTTCTGTCTGCTGATTCACTCCCCCAAGTGGCTACAACTGCGGAGCTGGGCTGATCTGAATGAATCCTGGAGCCAGGAGCTTCTTCTGGGTCTTCCACGTGGGTGCAGGGGTGCTTGGAGCACATCCTACATTGCCTTCCAGGCCATAAGCAGAGAGCTGGAGCGGAGTGCAGCAGCCAGGCCACACACTGGTGCCCATGTGGGGGTGCCGCAGGTGGAGGCTTGACCTATGCCACAGCGCTGGCCCCAGGAGAATACTTCTTTAAAAAGTATAGTTAAGAGATCACTAGGATGTCTGTACTGACCTCAGTATAAACAGATTTTTTTTTACCCCTCTAATTCTTAAAGCATTTGGTTTTTCTAGTTGAGTGCTTTCAACTGTAACATTACTCAGTATTGTAACCATTTACAAACAGGCTGCTGACAGGACGGACTGTTGTCAGACTCTGTGGGTTTAGATATTTGATTAGATTTATGATTTTAGTTGCGTGCCATAGGTAGAGTATAAAAGAGTTCAGAATCTGAGGAGACTGTAGAAGTCATGTGTTCCTGGGCAAGTATTTTACTATCAATTACTTGTAAAATAGTTGTGCTGATAGTACCTATCTTACAGAGTAGTTGTGAGAATGAAACAGTTATTTTCATATAAAATTCCCAAAGGGTGCAGGGTGAATAAGTATTCAAAAAGTGATAGCTGTTATCAGTTAAAAGTTGATTTTCTAGGGACCAGCACTGTGGTGTAGTGGGTGCCAGCATCCCATATGGACTCTGGTTCTAGTCTGGGCTGCTCCACTTCTGATCCAGCTCCCTGCTAATGCTCCTGGGAAAGCAGCATAAGATGGCCCCAGTGTTTGGGCCCCTGTCCCTTGTGGGAGACCTGGAAGAAACTGGCTTCTGGCTTCAGCTTGGCCCAGCCCTTGGCCATTGCAGCCACCTAGGGAGCAAGCCAGAGGAGGTTGGAAGATCTCTTTCTCTCTCTCTGTGTTTCTATTTCTCTGTAACTCTACCTTTCAAATAAATAAATCTTTTTTAAAAAGTTGCTTTTTGAACATTTTTATTAAATGATATATGTTTCAAACAGTTTTAAACACATTGAAAAAATCTCACAAATGTGAAGGCTGAGATAATTTTGAGGCCCTCATACAAAGTAGTATATTGTATTTATGCTTAGTGATTTCTGTGCTGGATTATAGGAAAGTATAATGTACAGATTTATTTGGTTTTGTTACAGTATCAGCTCAAAATGGGGATGTTCAGGACTTCGCTGAGGTAGATCACAATCTTTCTTTCCTCTCTCAAAGGATACTTTGAAATGATCCTAAGGTTGATACAGAAAAGCTAGTTTTAGGGGCCTTCGAAAAGAAAGAATATGTGGTTCCCTGGGGATCATGGAGTGGAGCCAGTAGACATTAGAAGGAAGACGAGTGTTCTGTCTCTCCTGGAGGAGCCGGAGGCTCTGGCGTCCTGCTCTGTGCATCTGCTCGGTTTTCCTGTCCTTCAGCTGGCTTTCTCCGTTGCAGCTTGTATATGGAGAGTCATGGCTGCCTCAGCTCCTCTTTATCATGGGAATGCTCAATATGTTCTTTCAGCATTTATCCTTGTTAAATTTTAATCATTTGTGTATTTATTGAAGAGTCAGTACATTTATGTGGCTCACAATTCCAGAGGTACAGAAGTCTTCCTGCCATTCCTTTACCCTAGCCATTCAAATTTTAGCAATCCAAATCACTGGTTTCTTGTCTTTAGTTTCAGAGGTATTTATATATACATATGTGTCTATGCATGTATATCCACCTTGTTATATACACTATTTTAAAAAGTCATGAAAATGGAATTGAAAAATTAATTTTGGAATTTTGGATACATGTTGGGCCGAGGGTGTTTATGTGATCAGCCCCCCAAAAATCTTGAGTGCCACGTCTCTAGTGAGCAGGCTTCGGAGAAAACATTTTACACGTGTGGCTGTACCCCATTCCTGGAGGAGTTAAGGGTGTCTTTGTGGCTCCGTTTGGAGAAGGCTTTCAAAAGCTGTGTCTGGTTTCCTTGACTTCACCCTGTGCACCTTTTCCCTTTGCTCATTTTGCTTTGTACCCTTCTGCTGTGGTAAATCACAGCCGTGAATACAGCCCTGTGCCCAGTTCTGAGGCCTGGCGAATCACTGAACAGGAGGTGGTCCGGGGCTGCTCCTGACAGTCGGATGAATTTATTACTGGAACTGCTGTGTTCATATAAAGCCTCTACATGGAAACATCCAATGTATAGATGACATCTTTTTGTTTAACTTGTGCCTGAATAGGGTTGTAAGTAGAGTAAATGAAATTGACGGTAAGTTTTGGGGTCTGAAGGAAAGAAAAAGTCTGTTAATGTGTGACTGAGAGGGGCTGGCACTGGCACCATGGTGCGGTGGGTTAAGCTGCCGTCTGCAGTGCTGGCTTTTCCACTTCTGATCCCTTTTGCTGCTAATGTGCCTGGGAAAGTAGCAGAGGATGGCCCAAGTGCTTGTACCCACATCAGAGACCCAGAAGAAGCTCCTGGCTTTGGCCTGGCCCAGGCCCAACCTTTGTGGCCATTCTGGTAATGAGCCAGAAGATGGGAGATCTGTGTCTCTCCTCTTCTCCCTCTCTGTAGAAAAGGAAAAAAAAAATGTGAGCAACTTTTGTCTGAAATTCTTTTTGAAACTGGATCTTGGTGTCTAGCCATCTGCTAAATGTCTATATAGAAATATATTCTTTTTTTTTTCTAAAGATTTATTTATTTTAAAGACAGAGTTACAGATAGAAGGAGAGAGAGAGAGAGAGAGAGGGAGGGAGGTCTTCCACCTGCTGGTTCATTCCCCAAGGGCTGCAACGGCTGGAGCTGTGCTGATCTGAAGCCAGGAGCTTCTTCCAGGTCTCCCACATAGTGCAGGGACCCAAGGACTCGGCCCATCTTTCTACTGCTTTCCCAGGCCGTAGCAGAGAGCTGGATCAGAAGTGGAGCAGCTGGGTCTCAAACTGGCGCCCATATGGGTTGCCGGTGCTGCAAGCCAGGGCTTTAATCTGCTGTGCCACAGAGCTGGTTCCTAGAAATATATTCTGACGAGAGCTGAAAATAAGACGATATATATGTGGCTCATGAAATCACTGTGATATGTAAACTCTATGAGTTTTGGAACAAGGCAAATTTATGTTAAACTTTTGTACTGTTTGGGTATCCCTAATGCAGAAATCTGAACTGAACTCCAAAATCTGAAACTTTGAGTACCAACATGGTGCCGTGAGTGGACATCTCCACACTTGACCTCATGCGATGGTTCAAAGTAGATGCAGTGCATGGAGCAAGTGTTCGGCCTGATGTTTGGGACAATATCCCACACTGGTGCTTGGATCTGAATTCTGGCTCTGGCTTCTGATTCTAGCCTTCTGCTAATGTGGACTCTGGGAGGTAGCAATGATGGCTCTAGTGATTGGGTTCCTGCCACTTGTTGGGGAGACCTAGATTGAGTTCTTGGCTCCTGGCTTTGGTCTTACCCATTGCAGAGGTTTGGAGAGTGAGCCAGCAGAGGGGAAGTGTGTGTGTGTCTGTCTGTCTGTCTGTGTCTCCTCTCACATAAATTAGACACACTTAATTTTTTAAAACATGCAGTACACATGGGGCAGGCATTGAGGTGCAGTGGGCTGAGCTGGCGCTGGAGGTGCCTGCACCCCATTTCAGCATACTTAGCTTGAGTCCTGGCTACTCCATACATTCATTCATTCATTCATTCATTCATTTATTTGAGAGGCAGAGGTAGAGAAGGAGAGAGGTCTTCCATCTACTGATTCACTCCCTAGATGGCCACAATAGTAGGAGCTGAACAGATCCTAAGCCAGGAGCCAGGTGCTTCTTCTGGGTCTTCCACACAGGTACAGGGGCCCAAGGACTTGGGCTGTCTTCTGCTGCTTTCCCAGATGCATTAGCAGAGGGCTGGATTGGAAGTGGAGCAGCTGAGACTAGAACTGGTGTTCACATGGGATGCTGACACTGCAGGTGGCAACTTCACTGGCTATGTCATTAACACTGGCTGCTGCTTTTTTAAAAAAGATTCATTTATTTGCAAGGCAGAATTACGGAAAGAGAGATATCGATCTTCCATCCACTGGTTCACTCCCCAAATGGCCACAACGGCTTGGGCTAGGCCAGGCTGAAGCCAGGAACCAAGAGTTTTTTCTAGTCTCCTTCATGGATACCAGGGGCCCAAGCACTTGGGCCATCTTCCACTGCTTTCTCAGGCCGTAGCAGGGAACTGAATTGGAAGTAGAGCAGCCAGTACTCAAACCGATGCCCATATGGGATGCTGACACCACAGGCTGCGGCTTTACTTGCTATATCACAATGCCGGCCTTTACTGTATACTTCTGATCCAGCTTTCTTCTAATGCTCTGGGGGACAGCAGATGATGGCCCGAGGGCTTGAGTTCCTGCCACCCTGGATGGAATTCCTGGCTCTTGGCTTCAGCTTGGGTTGGTTCTGGCTGTTAGAGGTATTCTGGGAGTGAAACAGTAGATGGAAAATCTGTCTCTCTTCATGTTGTTCTGCCTTTCAAATAAATGAATAAAAATCTTAAAAGGAGTACACTAAAAATAATGTATAAAATTACCTTCAGGCTATGCACATAAGGTACTTCAAAAACTTCCTGCAAGGAGCTGACAGCCTTGTAGTTAAAATGCCTGCTTCATCAGGGGTTGATTCCTGGCTCCATCTCCTAACTCCATTGTAGACCCTGGCAGCAATGATTGCTAAAATCATTGGTCCCTGCCCCCGTGTGGGAAACCTCGATTGTGTTCTGGCTCCCAGCACTAGCCTCAGCCCTTGCAAGCATTTGAGAAGTGAACCGGCAGACGGGCGCTCTTGTCTTGGGTGGGAGCAGGGGGATACACACACACACACACACACACACATGAAACAAAGGTCACGGTGCTGGCAGGCGGTTCAGCGGGTTGGGACACCACCTGCGACACCAGCATCCCATGTGGATGTTGGTTCAAGTCCTGGCTGCTCCACTTAGAATCAAGCTCTTTGCTAATATAGCTGGGAAAGTAACGGAAGATGGCCCAAGTGTTTGGGTCCCTGCTTCCCACATGGGAGATCTGGATGGAGTTCCAGCTCCCTGGCTTCAGCCTGGCCCAGCTCTGGCTGTTGCTGCTAGCTGGAAAGTAAACCAGCAGATAGAAGATCTCTTTCTCTCTCTGTAGCTCTTTCAAGTATGAATAAATTTTTTAAAAAGTCTTGAAAAATGGAATTAAAAGATTAATTTTGGTACAAACATTTTTACAATACTTGCATAATTTTCTTAAAATATACACTTTTCCAAGTACATTTTGAAGATCCTTTGTATGTATTTGATTTAGACATAAGCTTTTTTACTGTATTATTTTATTATCCCCTAGGTTCCATTGTTGCCATTGAGAAGGTAACACAGAATAATTGTCTTTCCTGGACACAGTCTATTCTTTCTACCCTGTGTTTTTTGTATCTTAGGTTTTCACTACAAAGTAACTAGAAATATGAATTTTTTATTTATCCTGCTAGTAGTTCTTTGTGCTCTGTGAAACTGTAGCAGTTTCAGAAAAGTCACAGCATTTTTATTTTCTGTTGCCTCTTACTAATTTTCCTAAATGTTGTTTTTCTTTCTAAAGTTTTTTTTCTTTTTTCTTTCCTTTTTTTTTTTTTTTTTTTTTTTTTTTTTTTTTTTTTTTTTACTGTTGCTAGCATTGTGGCATAGTGGGTAAAGTTGGCCAAACCTCGGGGCTGGTTCTGTGGTGCACTAGGTTAATCCTCTGCCTGTGGTGCTGGCATCCCACATGGGCACCGGTTCTAGTCCCGGTTGCTCCTCTTCCAGTCCAGCTCTCTGCTGTGGCCTGGGGTAGCAGTAGAAGATGGCCCAAGTCCTGGCTGGGCCCCTGCACCCCCATGGGAGACCAGGAGGAAACACCTGGCTCCTGGCTTCAGATCAGTGCAGTTCCGGCCATTGTGGCCATTTGGGGAGTGAACCAGTGGAAGGAAGACCTTTCTCTCTCTCTCTCTCTCTCTCTCTCTCTCTCTCTCTCTCTCACTGTTTGTAACTCTACCTGTCAAGTAAATAAATAAAATCTTTTAAAAAAAAAGTTGGCCAAACCTGCAGTGCTGGCATCCCATGTGGGTACCGGTTTGTCTCCTGGCCGCTCCATTTCCAATCCAGCTTCCCACTATGGTGTGGGAAAAGCAGCAGAAGATGACCCAAGTGCTTGCGCCCCTCCCACTCCTGTGAGAGACCTGGATGAAGCTCCTGGCTTTGGCTTGACCCATTGCTGGCCATTGTGGCCATCTGAGGAGTGAACCGGCAGATAGAAGATCTCTCTATCGTGGACTTGGGTCATCTTCCACTGCCTTCCCAGGCACATGCGCAGTGAGCTGGATCCAGAGTGGAGCAGCCAGTACTTGAACCAGCACCCACATGGGATGCCAGCATCACAAGCCACTTAATGCTCATCTTAATGTAACAAAATTCTTGGGAAGGATTATATTTGAAACATTGGAAACAATACTTTATGAAGAAACATGTTTCTGTCTTGCTAAGCTCCCATTGTTTTCACAGTTGTGAAGTTTACAAAAGATAGTGTTAACATTGCTTTTCCATGGGGGGGAAATGTACTTTTAGGTTGGAGTGTAAGTGAATTTCTTGTGATCAGAGAGTTAGCCAGTTTGTCCACAAGGGGATACTCCAGTATTTGGGAAGAAAATCCAGTTGCTGCTACAGTTTAGAAGTCATCTCCCACCTACTAGAACTGTTACTTTCCTCTGTGTGTGTATGTGTGTGTGTGTGTGTGTGTGTGTGTGTATACATAAAGTAAACTTTTAGAGATAGTTTGGTCTATTAATTTGACAATAACATTTCTGTTTAGGAAAAATTTGCTACATTTTTAAAGTGTAGATATTTATAATGTGATTCATTGGCCACTTTTTCTGATGGTATTGCCTCATTGACTTGAGCATTTTACAAAAGCTATGTTTTTTTTCCTTTTTATAGAATAATGGTTCCTAATTTTTTTTAAAGATTGATTTATTTGAAAAGAGTTAGAGATCTTCCATCTGCTGGTTCACTCCCTGAGTGGCTGCAATGGACAGGGCTGAGCAGGAGCTTCATCTGTGTCTTCCATGTAGCATGTGGCTACAGGGGCCCGAACACTCGGGCTGTCTTGGGCTGCTTTCCCCAGGCCATTAGCAGGGAGCTGAGTCGGAAATGGCGTGCAGGGAAATGAACTGGCGGCCACAGGAGATGTCAGCGTGGCAGATGGTGGCTCTACCTGCTGTTCCATAATGCCACCCCCCCACCCCCCCGGCCAGTTATTTTCTAAGTTTTACTCTTCCTTGGAAAGATGGAAGAGCTGATACTTCTTTTGAGTTTGTTACAATTTTCCTATTGTGTCATGTGGATATACACATGTATCTTAGAAAGTATGAAATGTGTGTGGATATACACATATATCTTAGAAAGTATGCAATGTGACCTTAGATTCATCCAGTGAGGACGGTCGATAGTTCATATTTTATATTAACAGAGTGGAATATTCTGATTTTCCTTTCTAATTAAGTAAACATACAGTGTGACTATGCTTTGAAGAAAGGTATATAAAAAACTGGGTTCTGTATTTAAAGTAGCAAAATTTCAAGAAAAGAATTTAGATCTTTATTAGGAAAAGGTAAGATTTAATATTTCAGAGAATACTTAGGTTAACTGAAAACTTGGTCTTTTTTTTTTTTTTTGAAAGGGTTGTATTTGAGATTCACATTGTTTTGCTTAATTCCTATACCTAGTGAAATGGAGAAAGAACTAGAACATGTTGGGAGACTGAAGTCTTCTAGTTGTTTGTCTGGTAGGTGACTGGCATGCCCAGGATGCTAGCTGTGTGTATCTGTGGTGGAATGAGAACTGAAATAAACCTCTGGACTGTTTTCACAAGCAGTTGTATAACCACTGCATATAGTTAAGTTCCCTGCTGTATATAGTGACCAACCAATGAGTGAAATATCATTGGTTCATATTTTGTTGCATTTTTAAAAGATTTATTTATTTGAGAGGCAGAGTTGCAGATAGAGGGAGAGACAGAATGAAAGGTCTTGCATGTGCTGGTTCATCTGCCCAACTGGCTGGGCCGATCTGAAGTGAGGAGATGGGAGCTTCTTCTGGGTCTCCCACATGAGTTCAAGGGCCCAAGGACTTGGGCTATCCTCTGCTGCTTTCCCAGGCCATTAGCAGGAAGCTAGGTCAGAAGAGGAGCAGCCAGGTCTCAAACCAGCACCCATATGGGATGCTGGCGTCACAGGTAGAGGCTTAACCTACTCTGCCACAGTGCTGACCCCTTTTGTTGCATTTTGACTGTAGGCTAAAGGTAAAATATCAGAGTATCACAGTCATTCTTCTACTTTTATACTTTTTTTTTCAAAAAAAAATTTTTTCTTAAAGGAAACATAAAAGAAAGATCATTTATGGTGCTTTTGCTTAGGTCCAAACTTAATTTTTATATAACAGTTGACTCATTTTCTCTCTCATTCCAGTTGAGGGGAGTGAGTGAGCTATCTCTCAGTTAAAGTCTTAGCAGAGGATAGATTATGTAAGTGATGGGAAAATAATGTGTATATAAAGTGGTTTCGTACAGAAGGATTAAGGTTAATGTAGAAGAGTTGGAAAGTATACTGCTTTATTTGGATTTGAAAAGCAAGGCAATAGTCTGTCACCATGCAGCTGGCCGGAATCAGTGCATATTCTTTATAATTATGGTTTTGTAATTCTTATCCTTTGTGACATAATAAAAGTATAAAGTTCTGGGAAGGCTATTATGTCTAATATTGGTCAATGAAGGATTTCATTACGATTATCATTCTGGATTTCCTGTAAATTTTTTTTTTCATTTTATATGGCAGAGAAGGATTGAGCAAGGGAGAAGAGATAGAGACAGATACCTGCTCAGAGATTGTCCTTCTGCTCAATCACTTCCCAAATACCTGCAGCAACTGGGGTGGGGCTGGCTGGAACCAGGAGCCTGGAAACTCGGGCAGGAGCCCAGAAGTCCATTTGGGTCTCCCATGTGGTTGGCGGTGATCCAAGTGCTTTAACCATCACCTGCTGTCTTTCAGGGTGTGTATTAGCCAGAAACTAGAGTTGTAAGTGGAGCCAGGATACGGACCAGGCAATCCACAATGGGATGTGGGCACCGAGGCGGCATCTTGACAGTGGTGTCAAACACCTGCCCTTCTTCCTGTTCCCCTCACACCAGTTGAGAGGAGCACCGAGAACCGGGCCGTCCTTTTATCTCAACAGGCAACTAGCTATGGTTGGAAAGGATTCACTGCTTCTACTTTTTCCTTCTTAGTCTTTTTCCCACTCAGTATGATTATCAGCTTGTAGGATCTTAAATTCTGGAAACACTGTGTAGCTCCTGACATAATTATTACTGGCTTTGATGATAAAGTTTCTTTTTAAATTTTTTCATTTACTGGGAGCTGGTGCTGTGGTGTACTGGGTAAAGCTGCTGCCTGCGGTGTTGGCATCCCATATGGGTGCGGGTTCATGTCTCAGCTGCTCTACTTCTGATGTAGCTTCCTGCTAATGTGCCTGGGAAAGCAGTGGAAGCTGGCCCAAGTCCTTGGGCTCCTGCACCCACCTGGGAGACCTGGAGGAAGCTCTTGGCTTCAGCCTGGCCCAGCCAAGCCATTGTGGCCATTTGGGGAGTGAACCAGCAGATGGAAGATCTCTTTCTGCCTCTGTCTCTCATTCTCTGTAGCTCTGACTTTCAAATAAATAAATAAGTCTTTAAGAAATTACTTACTTAGGAGCAGGAGGAGCTGGACAGAGGGGGAATTTCTGTTCCCTGCTTCACATTCCAAATGCAGCTGCTGTGACTGGGCTGGGGCTAAAACGAGGAGCTGGGACTGCAACCTGGGTCTCCCACGTGGATGACAGGAGCCCCATCATTTGAGCAATCCCAGCTTCCTCCTGGGTCTGCAGTGGCTGGAGGTTGCAGTTGGGAGCTGTGGCTGAGAATCGAACTCGGGTAGTTCAGTGTGGGAAGCAGGCATCTTAACTGCCAGGCCAAATGCCTGTTCCCTGGTGGCAAAGTTTCTGATAACAATGAAACTCATGTGCACTGTGAGATACATATTTGGTACTGTTCCTTTTCTTGGCCAAAAAGAGCCGCCTAAAGCCATTGGGAAGAGTGTCTTTTGTCTGGGAGCTGGTCACTGCATAGCCTAAAGGGCATTGGAGATTTGGACTTAGAGGCCTACGCCCAGCCTCAGGTGTAAGAATTGATCACCAGTGGCCAGTGATTTGGTCGGTTGTACCTGGGTAATGAAGCCGCCTATGAAAGGCCAAAGGGCTGGGGTCAGAGTGCTGCCAGCGGGGGTGAAAGGGGCCTTGCAGCAATTCGTCTCTCACGTCGCGCTGTTCGTCTGCAGTCTTTGTGATATCCTTCATAATAAATGGTAAATGTAAGTAAAGTGTTGCCCTGAGTTCTGTGAGCCAGTCTACAAATCACTTGAACCCAAGAAGGGGTTTGTGAGAACGCCAATTTATAGCTGTGTGATCAGGTCACCACGTGCGTTTGCAGCTGGCATCTGAAGTGGGGACTCTCTTGCAGGACTGAGCCCTCAACTCGAGGGTGTCAGCATTGAGTTAAATTGTAGGACACCCAGCTGGTGTCTACCGGAGAATGAAGAATGACTTGCCTGGTGTGGCGGAAATTCCCCCACGTATCTGGTGTCAGAAATGTTGTGTTGAGACTAATAAGAGCACGTTGACTTTTTTGGTATCTTCATATTTTTTCATATCTTCAGATTTTATAATTAGTAAAAATATTGTACTTTTTGATGGGTGTCTTACTCTATGTAAATGGACTAATGTGTGTAGCTAAAAAACTCAAAGTAATTGTAGTTGTAAAGTGATACAGACGTAAGGAAACATTTAAGAAGGGACCATTTAACTCCTTTTACTGTGAGAAATTCCTGAAGAATCTTCTTAGAATACCCCCAGAACGTGCAGAATGTCGTATTTTTGCCATCTTGAAAATGCAGAATTGAACTGGAAAGTTAATGTAATTCAGGCATCATTATTACTATTAAATTAAGTTTTATTTTGAAGAGTTAATACATTAATGTGGATCAAAATTTAAAAGGTATACATTTAATCTTCCTCTATTTCCCTTCAGCTACTCAGTCTCCTTCCCTCGAGGCAATCAATATTCCATTTGAGACATACTTTAGCATTCATTATTGAAAGACTTCTTTGGTATGCATGAATAATTGAGGTGGACGACACAGCTTCTGGAGTCCGGCGTTTTTTAGGTTTTCATTTGCTCAGCAGTTAGTGCGCATGCCCCCAGCCACTCTGTTGGCACCGACTGTGGCAGTGAAGCCACAGCCCGGCCTGGCTGGGGAGTGCAGTGTGGTGGGTGGAGACACTTGTTTACCATCCTGAGCAGCTCTAATCTGAAAACCCAAAATCCGCCTGGCTCTGAAATCGGAAACTTTCCGAATGCTGACATGATGTCCAAAAAGTTTTAGATTTTGTAGTATTATAGGACTTGAAGTTTCAGATTAGGGATGCTCAGACGGTGAAGTCTATGCCAACATTCCAAAATCTGAAGAGCTCTCAAATCCTGAGGCTCCAGGCATTCGGGATAAGGGACACTCTCCCTGTCATGTGGCGACTTCTAGGAAGACAGAGTGGGTAAAGGGACAGAGCGGTCGTGGAGGTGCTGTTTCACAGAACGCCGTGGTGAGTGACGTTTGAGTAGAGGGTATGGCCTAAGGAGTCAGGCTTGGGACAGAGGTGTGTGTCCCTCCAGAAAGGCTGGAGAGGACTGAGCGTGGGAAGGTAACAGGGGATAATATATAAAAAGAGAAAGGAGGTGGAAAAGCTGTTCAGGGGTGGGGATTCGGGCTGCTGATGGCTGTCATCAGGAGTTAGGGTTTTGCTCTGGGTTAGATGGGAGTTGATTGGAGAGTCTGTAAGCAGTCTGGCTGCTCTGTGGAGAAAGGAGAAAAGCACAGACCAGTTAAGAGTCTACAACAGCCCTAGAATTTATAACACTGAGCTAGGTAACAGTGGACTTCACCAAATGTAGTAAGGTGTAATTATTCTTCCGGATTTGAATTTGGCTCTTGAAGAAGAGGGATACAAAGCAAAAATGAACTCATAATGTAGAATTATATCTTAAAATGGTAATTTTATGAATTATAGATAAACTTTATGGTTATTTAAATTTATATAGATCTCCCAAGTATCACTTGTATCTTGAAGAAATATGGTCAGACTCTGAAAAGTAACTCTAGTACCTTTCTAAAAATGTTTAAAAAGATATTTATTTACTTTTTTGCAAGGCAGAACCATCTGATAGTTCATTCCCCAAATGGTCACAATGACCTGGACTGGGCCAGACCAAAGCTAGGAGCCAGGAGCTTCACCTAGGACTAACATATGGATACAGGGGCCCAAGGATTTGGGCCATCCTCTGCTGTTTTCCCAGGCACATTAGCAGGGAGCTCGACTGGAAGTGGGGCAGATGGGACTTGAACTGATGTACATATGAGATGCCAACACTGCAGGCTTAACCTGTTGTGCCACAGTGCCAACCCCCTTTATTCAATTTTAATTTTTATCATTTGAGAGGGGGACAGACACACACAGAAGTAAACTCTTACCCACTGGCTTACTTCCTAAATTTGTGTAACAGCTAGGGCTGAGGACAGAGCCAGGAACCAAGAACTCTGGTTACTTGAGCCATCACTGCTGTTTCCCTGGGGTTGTGTTGTTAGGAAGCTGGAGGCGGGGACTGAACCTGGTCACACCCATGTGGGCCCAGGCATCTAAGCTCCTAGGCTAAATGCCTGCTCCATCTAATACCTTTTATAGTTACATTAGAGGAGGAGGTACACATTTTTCCTTGGGTGTTCCTCAAAAGGCTGTGGTGCACAGTTTTGATGAATAAATACTAGGTTCTCCATTTTGACTAGATGACATTTTCAATTTGAAACTGTTTTGGTTTTTATAATGTGTATCAAAATGCTGCAAAGTATTTAAAAGAATCCTCAGAGAGAGGATTTAAGCAAACAGGTTGCTGATGATGAAAATACATGGAATATAAAAATGTCAACATGTAAAATTTAAACTTTCAAGTGACTGAATAATCTGCCTAAATTTGCTAGCAACTTGCTGTGTCTGATTGTGGAAAGGAAGTGCAACATAGGGATAACTCTGAAATATGAGGATCTTAGAACTCAGTATCTAACTGGGTGAAGAGAGGTACTTTGAATCAAAAATGAAATCTTAGATTAGGGAGACACAAACACCAGACATGTTAAAGATGTAGGAAACAGAAAAGCGAAGTGGATATTGTAAAGCACATTAAACCATAAATGATAGTATTAGAAAATGAAAGTTAAAAGGAAAGTCCATCATATTTAGAATTCAGGAGAAGCTCAGGGGCAGGCATTGTGGCATGGCAGGTTAAGCCATCGCTGGAGACATTGAATCCTGTATGCAAGTGCTGGTTCAAGTCCCAGCTCCTCTGCTTCTGGTCCAGCTTTGTGCTGATGCACCTGGGAAACAGCAGATGATGGTTCAAGTGTTTGCTCCCCTGCCATCCTAGTGGGAGGCCCAGATGGAGCTCCTGGTCCAGCCCTGGCTGTTGTGAGCATTTGAGGATTGAACCAGCAAATGGAAGATCTTTGCTGCTCTGCCTTTCAAATAAATAAAATAATAAATATGTTCTTATTTGTATTATTTTTTAAAAGAGTTATTTATTTATTTGAAAGAGAAAAAGTGAGAGGGAGGGAGAGAGGGAGAGAGATGTTCCATCCACTGATTCTCTCCCTAGATGGCCATAATGGCCGGGGCTGGGCCATACTGAAGTCAGGAGCTTCTTTCAGGTCTCTCACATGGACACATGGGCCCAAGCACTTGGGCCATCTTACATTGCCTTTCCCAGGCCATTAGCTGGGAGCTGGATTGGAAGTGGAGCAGTTAGGACTCAAGCCAGCGCCCATATGGGATGCCGGTGTCTCAGGAGGTGGCTTTACCTGCTATGCCACAATGCAAGCACCAATAAGTAATATTTTTAAAAAGCAGTTGCTTAAAGAAAAAACTTAACCAGATCCAGAAAATCCTAAGAAATATTTTAAGTTTACAAGATGTTGAGATGGCTAACATAGCCATATATACACGTTCTAAAAGAACTCTGAAAAAAATTCCGTATCTGTTGTATTACTTATTAAGTAGGTATTGCCTAAAGGACATCACTAATTTGCTTTTTTTTTTTTTAAAGATTTATTTTATTTATTTGAAAGAGTTACAGAGAGAGGTAGTAACAGAGAGACAGGTCTTCCATCTGCTGGTTCACCCTCCAGATGGCCTCAATGGCTAGAACCGCACTGATCTGAAGCTAGGAGCTTCTTCCGGGTCTCCCACGAGGGTGCAGGTCATCCTCCACTGCTTTCGCAGGCCATAGCAGAGAGCTGGATCGGAAGTGGAGCAGCTGGGACTAGAACTGGTGCCCATATGGGATGCTGGCGCTTCAGGCCAGGGCTTTAACCCACTGCACCACAGTGCCGCCCCCCCCCATTACTTTTAATTTTCATTGATTTGATTTGCTTGTCCAGGTTTCCTAAAATCTGACTTATAATGTAGCATTAAGTATTTCAAGTTGATAGTTTAGAAGGTAATTTTCAGGAGCTTTAGAAATTACGGAAGGAACTTTATCCAAGGAAAGCAGCTTGTGTTCTTATTCTTTTAAATTTATTTTTAATTTTTTAATTTTTAATTTTTATTTTTTTTGACAGGCAGAGTGGACAGTGAGAGAGAGACAGAGAGAAAGGTCTTCTTTTTGCCGTTGGTTCACCCTCCAATGGCCACCGCGGCCGGCGCACTGCGCTGATCCAAAGCCAGGAGCCAGGTGATTGTCCTGGTCTCCCATGGGGTGCAGGGCCCAAGCACTTGGGCCATCCTCCACTGCACTCCCTGGCCACAGCAGAGAGCTGGCCTGGAAGAGGAGCAACCAGGACAGAATCTGGCTCCCCAACTGGGACTAGAACCCGGTGTGCTGGCGCCGCAGGCGGAGAATTAGCCTAGTGAGCCACGGCGCCGGCCGCCATCCTCCACTATTAATACGTTCTTGTTACACTCTTCCATGGTTTATTATTCTTGCCATAATATTTATCTACAGCTGTCTCTTTTAGTCACAGATAGTGTAAGCTGCCTTTAATGATAGTGTATATACTTTTTATTTATGTTTAGAAATATTAAAATATGGCATGCCCTAGTTTGGTTTATTGAATTATGAATTTTTAAACTAAAAATAATTTTCAAGTGATCATTTCCCTGCTTAATTTTATGGATTGAGAAATGAAATACAGTGCTAAATCTCCCTAATCTAATTGTGATGAACAAAAGACTAGAACTTCGGTATTCTGACTTCTGGTTCAGGCTCTGCAATATTTTGCCTTATGTTTGCTTTGTATATTTTCATTATTTCAGTTATACATTAGCAAAGACAGGAGTTTTGTTATATTGCTGTTTTGTAATTATTCAACTTCAATTCTTTATGCATATTTATTTAGCTGCTGCGTATTGAGAAAGTAATAGCCTGTGGTTGTCTTCTTCCAGGTAAAAGCTGACTTCTAATTCCTAGGAATTTATTATTTATCAAAGCCTTTTAATTTTTTAAAAAGATTTATTTTATTTATTTGAAAGGTAGAGTAAGAGACAGAGACATTTGCTGGTTCATGCTACAAATAACAGCAATGGCAGGGGCTGGGACAGGCTGAAGCGGGAGCTTCTTTGATGTCTTCCACATGGGTGGGGTACAGGGCCTCAAGCACTTGGGTCATCCTCCACTGCTTTCTCAGGTGCTGTAGCAGAGAGCTGGGTTGGAAGTGGAATAGCCGGGGTTCAAAACCATATGGGTTACTGGCCCTGCAGGCCACAGTGCCGGCCACAGAACCTTTTAATTTTAATTGCCAGCATCATCGTTGCGTTTATTGCTATCCTATTTAATTATTTATTTATTCTCCACTTTTATTTGATGTAATGTTTGGGAAAATTGTCCAAAAGGGCTGATATTTCCCAATTCAGTGAGGTCAAAATGAAACAAGCAACAAAACAATATTTGGGATTTTAGTTTCTCACCCTTCACTGTATTTATTTTTATTTGAATTAGTATTTTGCATTTTAAAATTTATTTGCGAGGGACTGGTGCTGTGGCATAGTAGGTAGAGCCGCTGCCTGCAATGTCATCATCTCTTAGGGGTGCCTGTTTGAGCCCCGGCTGCTCCACTTCTGATCCAGCTCTCCTCAATGGCCTGGGAAAGCAGTGGAAGATGGCCCAAGTCCTTGGGCCCCTATACCCACGATAGGCCCTATAGAAGCTCCTGGCTCCTGGCTTCACATAGGCTCAGCTCTGGCCATTGGGGCCATCTGGGGAGTGAACCAGTGGATGCAAGACCTGTTTCGCTCTCTGCCTCTCTGTAACTCTGCCTTTCAAATAAATCTTTAAAAAAAAAAAAAAACTTATTTACGAGTGTTAAGTATGCACAGTGTAGGTGAAAATTGTTCTGTTAAAACTTCATAGAGGCCCATAGCAGGCCAAGTGGTTAACATGCTTCTTGAGATGCTGGCATTTCATGTCAGAGTGCCTGGGTTCAAGTCCCGGCTCTGCTTCTGGCTCACGTACTTGGGTCCCTGCCACTTCATAGAAGACTTCAATTGAGTTTTAGGCTCCTGGCTTTAGTCTGGCCGTTGCAGATATATGAAGAGTGGACCAGGGGATGGGAGATCTCTCTGTCTGCCTTCCAAAGAAAAACCTTATAGAGCCTTATTAATTTCAATAAAACGGACCAGTTGAGCTCTGTGTGTGTGTGTGTGTGTGTGTGTGAGGCTTCTTTATTTAAAAACAAAGTGATGTGGGGATTAAAATCAAGAGCATCATTGAACTTCACCTTCCGGCCAACCAGTTCCCAAAACTCCTTGCCCCACCCTTTGTGTTTCCAATGCCTTCCATAGTGAAATAAGAACTGAATCCCCAAAGCCCTGACTCCAGGTTCTCTCTCCCTAGCGTCTCCCCTGACCTCTGTCCCCGCCCCGGGTTCCTGGGAAGGGCAGGCAGCTCCGTTTGAATGCATGGGGGAGCCTAGAGCAGGGACTGGCACAGAGGGGAAGGCTTCCCCTGAGGGAAGGGGGAGTGAAGTGAGGGCTGCCATAGCCTGGGGTACCAAGCCGGCAGCCTCAAAATCCTCTCGTTGGGAACAGTCACTGCTTGATCGTTTGCCCTTCTGGCGCTGGTTACAGAACCACACACGGACCCAGCTGCTGGGTGATGCGGCTGATCTGCTGCAGCGTGGGTTCCAGGCACTGCGGGAACATGTTCTCCAAGTTGCCTCTCACTCGGTTCTCGATTCGTTCCTTCCTCTTCCAGGCCCGCACGAGGGTCTCCGCTTTGCAAACCTCCTGAAGGTTCTCGTTGTTGTCGGCCTCCTCCACCCATTTCTGCAGCAGGGGCCGCAGCTTACACATGTTCTTGAAACTGAGCTGTAGAGCCTCGAATCGGCAGATGGAGGTTTTGGCTGAACACCTTTCCTGGGAGAGGCGGGGTGAAGGAGAAAGCAATGTGAGGTGGCTGGCAGCCCAGATGAGCTTTGTAAGATGATTGGTCCATGGAATATTTTAGGATATTCATTACTAATTTTTTTTAAAAGATTTTATTTTTTGACAGAGTTAGAGACAGAGAAAAGGGTCTTCCTTCTGTTGGTTCACCCCACAAATGGTCGCTACAGCCAGCGCTGTGCCGATCCGAAAGCAGGAGCCAGGTGCTTCTCCTGGTCTCCCATGCGAGTGCAAGGCCCAAGGACTTGGGCCATCCTCCACTGCCTTCCCGGGCCACAGCAGAGAGCTGGACTGGAAGAGGAGCAACCAGGACAGAACCAGCACCCCAACCGGGACTGGAACCCAGAGTGCTGGCCTGCGCCGCGGCTCATTGGGCTAATCCTCCGCCTGCGGTGCCGCACCCCGGGTTGCAGGTGTGAGGTCCAGTGTCGGCCCAAAGGCCTCTACCCTGAGGCTGGTGCTCACAGAAGGAACTTCTGGAGTTCCTCTGCCTCACAGGTGTGTGCCCTGCTGGGGTTGGCTCATCATGTGGGCTGATGCTGACCTATGAAACGGTCCCAGTGCTGAGGTCCGTGTCTGCGGCCGGAACCTCTAGACTTGCTGCACTGTCAGGCAGTTATGCATGCTGGCAGGACGGTTTGGTGTGTATTACCGCTGGCCTCATGTAGATCCAGTGTGCAGCCCTAGGATGGGGCAGGGCTGGTGACTGTGAGACCTAGGTGTGTCCCAGCTTAGTCCCAGCCTGGGCAGCCAAGGAGCTGTCTGATCACCATTCTATCCTTGGGAAGCCCACAAGGAGCCACAGGACTGTGTCTTGGGACTCAGTGCCGGCTGGGCTGGTAAAACCCAACGCTGGGCAGATTCCAAGAATCCCTTTCCTGTCTCTCCAGGCCGTACCTGGAGCCTCTGGATCTGCCCATTGCCAAACGGAGCCCTGTGGCCCCAGTTGACTGGGCTTAGATTCCAACCAGCACCTCGTGTGGCTGACTAGCTGCAGCAGCCTTGGACTAGGAGTCATCTCAGCAGAGTGTCGGCTTGACCCCCTGTGCTGTGCTGTGCTGGTCTGGTCTGGTCTAGTCTGGGTGGGCCATGGGCTTTGAGTGGGCTAGTGTTGTGTGGGCGGCCTAGGACTAGGTGGCTGGGCCTTCCTGCACCCCAGGGGCAAGATCTACTTTCCTGACACCCAGCTGGTTCATTCTGAGTGGCATAGCTACTGAAGATTTGGGACAAATCTCAGCCAAGGGTGTTACTGAGGGAGTGGCTGCTCACTGACAGGGTTGCCGTAAACCCCAACTTAGAGCGCCACCTAGTGCTTAAGTGTTAGAAGTGTCCACAGGCTCAAAGGAAATAATCAGGCTGTTTAGAATTTCTGGAAGGGCAGCCATAAAGGGAGCCAGATTATAAAGTTAGGTGCCAGCAAGCACCAGGAGCTCCCAGGGAATCCTGACCTCACCTGGCAAACAAAATACGGTACAGTAAACCAGTCACTTCGGTTTGGCATTGTCATGCTCAAATGAGCAGTGGGAAGTGTGTCAGAAGTCAGGAGAACACAGAGAAACAATGTAGTGCTCTAACAGAGGGCTTTGACTGGGACGTAGATGCTTTAAGAATTAAGACAGGACATCCATTGTGTGAAACAGCGTGTCAGTGCCTCAGAAAACTAAACACAGAACCACTGCGTGAGCAGCAGTCCCATTCTGAGTGTCTATGCAAGGAAACTGAAATCCATCTGTCAGAGACGTTTGCATTCCCATGTTGGTCACAGCACCAAATAACAGCCAGAAAATGGAAATCGTCTCTGTGTTCATCATCTAAAGAATGGATAAAGAAGATGTGGTACATACACACAACAGAACATTGCTCAGCCGTACCAGAGAATGAAGTCGTGTCATTTGCAGCAACAT
This sequence comes from Sylvilagus bachmani, assembly GCA_015711505.1. Lineage (NCBI taxonomy): Eukaryota > Metazoa > Chordata > Mammalia > Lagomorpha > Leporidae > Sylvilagus > Sylvilagus bachmani. Next base: position 135,724,009 of record CM027388.1, read on the forward strand.
GGGTGAAACTGGAGGTCATTGTGTTAAGTAAGCCAAGCACAGGAAGGCAACTTGGGTGCAGGGGCCCAAGGACTTGGGTCATTTTCTACTGCTTTCCCTGGCTACAGCAGAGAGCCGGATCAGAAGTGGAGCAGCCAGTGGCCGACACCGTGGCTCAATAGGCTAATCCTCCGCCTTGCGGCGCAGGCACACCGGGTTCTAATCCCGGTCAGGGCACCGGATTCTGTCCCGGTTGCCCCTCTTCCAGGCCAGCTCTCTGCTGTGGCCAGGGAGTGCAGTGGAGGATGGCCCAAGTGCTTGGGCCCTGCACCCCATGGGAGACCAGGATTAGCACCTGGCTCCTGCCTTCGGATCAGCGTGGTGCACCTGCCGCAGCGCGCGGTGGCCGCAGCAGCCATTGGAGGGTGAACCAACGGCAAAAAGAAGACCTTTCTCTCTGTCTCTCTCTCTCACTGTCCACTCTGCCTGTCAAAAATTAAAAAAAAAGAAGTGGAGCAGCCAGAACTTGAACTGGTGCCCATATGGGATGCTGGCACTGCAGGCGGTGGCTATGCTACAGCGCCAGCACTGTTACAGCATTTTTGTACACTGATAAAAGTCATCTAAGAGAGAGAAAAATCAATGATGTAGAAGAAAAGGGGGAGAATTGATTGCTGGAGCTCATATCATTGAGCTCATGATAGGGGTTAGAGTTGGTGGGTTAGCTAGAGAAAGGAGAAGTGAGAGTTCTTCACTTGCTGTAACAAGAAGGCAGAACATACTCAGTAGATTCAGGAAGATGCTGCTACTGTGGATGAAGATAGTGATAATCCCTTGGAAATTCTCTTCTGATTGCTTTATTTTTAAAGAAGTTTTATTTATTTGAAAGGCAGTTATCGGGACAGAGAGAAAGAGCAAGAGTGAGTGAACCTTCTTTGTATTGGTTCACTCCCCAAATGGCCACAGTAGTTGGGCTTGCACCAGGCTGAAGCCAGGAGCCAAGAACTCCTTCCAAGTCTCCCACGTGGGTGGCAGGGGCCCAGGCGTTTGGGATTCCACTGCTTTCCCTGGCGTATTAACAGGGAGCTGGATTGGAAGCAGAGCAACTGGGTCTCAAACTGGGTCTCAAACTGCCAGTCCCACTCTGGCCCCTACTTTAATTTTCTGTACCAGGTCATCTGTTGAGTATGGAAGGGGGTAGAAGAAGGTAGTTAAAGTTTGAAGAGTGGAGAGAGCAAGTAATTATCATTGAGAGAATTGAGAGAGTGAATGGACTAGGGAAATAGGGTGCTCTCCCATAACATGAAAGGCTTAATTCGAGATTAAAGGTCTAGAGTTAAGTGAGGCCTTGTCACATTGGCTGTGTGCTGTTTGCCTCCAGCCACGCTGACTTTAGAATGAGAATAGAGAGTTGAATTTCACCAGGCTTGGGGTTTTACATAGTGTGTCCAGGCATGGGAGAACAAGTGATGAATCTGGGTGAGGGGAGAAGAGAGGACTTCAAGGGGCACAGGGGACAGTGAAGAGGTGGTCGAATCAGTAGACTGCAGGTTCTCTCTCCTCGATCACCTCCATCAGTCAGTAGATTGGCGGTTCACAGGATCAGGGTCAGATGATCACAGAGTTCATGGACTCTAAGGAATCAGCTAGAAACAGAGTAAAGCGTATTCAGGAGCAGTTACATAAAGATGAGGTTGAGAGGGTGCATTGGAGTGTTTGCTGAGGGAGGGTTAGACTGAGTTCTTTGATCTTCAGAGCAACCTGATGAGGCGTTATTATTCATGATTTATAGATGGGAAACTGACACTCAGAAAGGTCATGACAGTTTTCCAAGAGCTGGTAGGTTGACTGATTCGTGCCAAGACTATTTAATCTGATTCTCAGCGCTCCTCTAACACAATATATCAATTAAAATAATTATTTAATAATTTAGAGGCAGAGAGACAAAGAGCTGGCTCCCCAAATGCCTGTAATAATAGGGTCTGAACTAGGGCCAAAGCCAGGAGCCAGGAACTAAAACCAGGTCTCCCACATGGGTGGTAAGAACCCAGTTAACTGAGCCGTCACCAGGTTCTGCACTAGCAGGAAGCTACGGTAAGGACCCAGAACTCCGCAGGTACTAACCTAGGTACTCTGATGTAGCATTTGGTTATCTTAACCAGTGCTTTAACCACTAGGCTAAAAACCTGCCCTGTATCAGTTTCCCAAAAGTCAATGAATTGTTGTTTTCTTCTCTTTTATTTAAATGGCAATCTCAAGTTTTTTTTTAAAAGATATATTTCATTTATTTGAAAGAGAGAGAGAGGTCTTCTATCTGCTGGTTTATTCCCCAAATGGCTGCAACTGAACTGATCCAAAGCCAGGAGCCAGGAGCTTCTTCCAGGTTTCCTATGTGGGTGTAGGTACCCAAGTACTTGAGCCATACTCTGGCTTTCCCAGGTGCATTAGCAGGGAGCTGTATCAGAAGTGGAGCTGCTGGGACTAGAACTGGCACCCATATGGGATGCTGGTACTGCAGGCCGGGGCTTCAACCCGCTGCACCATAGCGCTGGCTCCTCAAGTCAAGATTTTTTTTTAAAGATTTATTTATTTAATTATTTATTTGAAAGAGTTACACAGAGGAGAGGCAGAGAGAGATATCTTCCATCCGATGGTTCATTTCCCAATTAGCCGCAACGGCCAGAGCTGTGCCGATCTGAAGCCAGGAGCCAGGAACTTCCTTTGGGTCTCCCACACGGGTGTAGGGGCCCAGCCAGGACTTGAGCCATCTTCTACTGCTTTCCCAGGCCATAGCAGAGAGCTGGATTGGAAGAGGAGCAGCCGGGACTAGAACTGGCACCCATATGGGATGTCAGTGCTTCAGGGCAGGGTGTTAACCTGCTGTGCCACAGCACTGGCCCCTCAAGTCAAGATTTTTAAAAATGTATGTATATATTTATTTGGCCGTCAGAATTACAAAGAGAGAGGGAATATTAGAGAGATCTTCCATCCACTGATTTAGCCCCCAGATGGCTATAATAGCCAGGACTCTGCCAGGCTGAAGACAGGAGCTTCATCCAGGTCTCACACTTGGGTGGCAGGGACCCAAGTACTTGGGCCCCTTCATCTGCCTTTTCCAGGCCATTTGCAAGGAGCTTGGAAGTGGAGCAGCCAGGACATGAACCAGCACCCACGTGGGATGCTGGTGTCACAGGCGGCAGCTTTATTTGTGCTGCCACAGCACCAGCCCTTCAAGTCAAGATTTTTGAGAAATATAGATGAGCACGATTGTTTGCCTCTTCAGGAATCATTAGACTAATCTAGGGATGGTACTGTAATTATCCAGCTGATCTTATATAAAACAAATGCAGTAGAGGTTTAAATATGATGGTTTTCTTTAAGACTGAGGGGGCCTGAGGTGGGTAGAAGGTGCAACAAGTAGAAATGCACTGTACTTTGAGCAGTGCGTCTGGGTGGACAGCTGTGCTGTTAGAATGTGGCTGCCCAGATCCATGTGTGTTCTTTTTTGTGGCCGGCTGCACCATTGCCAACCTCAACGATGGTTGGCTGTTGAATGTTATCTATGTGGGATGTGATTCTTTGGTTCCCCCCCAAGTGAAATAATCATCATTGTGCTTCTGCTTCGTGTTTTTACGTGTTTAGCATTGTGGTGGGAGGGAGATTTTGAAGAGTTCTTTAAAAGTGAAAGAAAGATAAGACAATTATTGTTAAACATATTATGAACCAATATTTATCATTTCAAATGTCTGCCAGAGTAGAAAAGTGCTATGCAAAATTTCAGGTACTAATTTTCTTTTCAAAGTTCATTTTGGAGAGGAGGTACTTGGCCTGGCAGTTCAAGACGCCCCTGCCCCATAGCAGAGTCCCAGGGTTGGTTTCCTGCTCCAGATTCTGACTCCAGTGTTCTTCACTGCAGACCTGGGAGGCAGTGGTGATGGCTGAAGTTACTGCCTCCTCCCTGGGAGGCCCAGACGGAATTCCTGACTGCCGGCTTCAGAACCCAGCATTGTGGGCATTTGGGGAGTGAACCATTAGATGGGAGCTCTGGCGCTCTTCCTCTCAAGTCAAAATTTTTAAAAATTACTTTAGATTATGATAAAAATGTATGTAACAGAATTTACCATCTTATTAGATAATGTTTTAATATGCTCTAATATTATTTTGTTGATGTAATACTCTGGTTAAAATACTTAGGTATTTTTTTTTTTTTTT